>JAODKC010000437.1:0-12163 GCA_026777985.1 Mormyrops attenuatus
ATATATCTATCTATCTATCTATCTATCTATCTATCTATCTATCTCGGTTTTCATGAAGAGAGACCAGCATTTCAGTTATGGGCTAACCGTTTGTCTCAAATGCATATAGACAGGGTTATTACTCATAGAGACATTACCTTCACAGTCATCATGCATGATTCTTTCACTTTGGAAGGGACAACCAATGACATTGACCTCATACGTGACAGCACAAGGACGGGCTACGGTGACGAAGACCAGTAATCTAGGAATCAGATCGGACCCGGTTATAAAAACAGCCTAAGCGGCATCATTTAAATTCACCGGCATCCCCTAAAGCTGCATTATGGGAAAATGCACCTACCCCACAACACTGTTAATGCCATGAGCAGAACAAACAGCGCAGCAGCATGAGTGTACGTCAGTCATACCTACCTTCCACACATAGCCTTTTGGCTGAGGTGATACCCGGCCCCGAATGAGCCAGCACCCCTCGACTGTGCTGAGGCAGCATTCTGTGGTCTATCCCAGGGCATCCCCTCCCCCCCCCGATGTAAACAAGCTTAACTGGATTATCTGTCATAAATTATCGATGAGAAAAAGATAAACGTGCGCAACCTAAAACACGGGAGGAAGACGGCTCCCCACCGCCGATCTGCCCACTCGCGTGACATCTGACACGACCGCCATCCCACTCGCCCGCAACCTGTCCCCGGAGCCCACCCGTCCTTGCTGATCACTTAGGTTACCACCAGGATGAGTCTCCAGAGGTCAAGGGCCTACTGGAACAGGGTTCAGCTCGCGCTCACACTTCCTCTAGGCCACCGCGTTGTTAGTGGTGTGAACAAGTAAGACAGCAAGAAACATGAGGACCGTGCGGACTGCATGCAGGGATACGGCGCATGCGGAAACATGAGGACCGTGCGGACTGCATGCAGCGATACGGCGCATGCGGAAACATGAGGACCGTGCGGACTGCATGCAGGGATACGGCGCATGCGGAAACATGAGGACCGTGCGGACTACATGCAGCGATACGGCGCATCCGGAAACATGAGGACCGTGCGGACTACATGCAGCGATACGGCGCATGCGGAAACATGAGGACTGTGCAGACTATATGCAGCGATACGGCGCATGCGGAAGCATGAGGACTGTGTGGACTATATGCAGGTGATGCACAACTGGCTGAGATAAAGAGCACCGCGTGAAGGCTCCCATCCTCAGGGGGCTGACTAATCAGCCACTGCAACATAACAGCTCCGTTATCATTCTCCATCATGCACATGCCTTATTACAGTCAGGGTGTGTTAGCCCCGATGGCCAGTCATCTTATGGCATTTTTACACTGATACATATGTAAGAGAAACAGTTAAATAATACCAGAAGGTTAGGCTGCCCCTTAGCCTGGCAGCTAAGAGTACTAACTTTTTCATACTGCTGAATTTTGTGGCTTCAGCCTAAGATCTTGTTAAAACTGCATTGGAGTGGATTCACAACTGTTATGGTGCGATATCGCCTCGTAAAACACAGTATCTGTTGTCGCTCAGTGTGGACGCCACACACACACACACACACCTCAAAACACACACACACAAACACCCAGGTAAACCCCACAACAGCCCCCCACACACACACCAACACCCCCCCCCATACACACACACACAAACCAACACCCCCCACACACACACACCAACACCCCCCACACACACACACCAACACCCCCCACACACACACACACACACACCAACACCCCCCCACACACACACACACACCAACACCCCCACACACAGGCACTCTGACAGACCCGTACTGCGCCGCGTCCCCCTTGCCCCCAGCCGAACGCAGACCGCAGCGCCGCGGAGCTCTAGCCGGCCCGGGGGCTCCGTCACTCCCAAGCCGAGCGTGTCACGAAGAGAGTCCCCCCCCCCCTTTCCCAAGCGGGGCAAAGCTAACAGGCTAATGCTGCGGAGTGAGCCTAAGCATAATGGCCGAGCCTCCCCCACCCCCTCCGCCCCCTCGTCCGGAGGCACCGCCACGGCCGTCCCACCGCCGGCCGGCCGCCCGCGCCCTCCGCTCCGTCACCGTTCGGCAGCCGCATCCGCGCCGACGGTCCTACTCACCACATTTTCCTCCTAGGGGGAAGGCAGTGCTCCTTGTTGATCGCAGTCACTCCCAGGGCCAACTGCATGACAGTGATGTATTTCTGATATTTCATTTTGAGTCGTACCGCGAATCCGCGCACCACGAACCGGCATCGGCGATCGCGCAACGTCTACAGCCAGGCGTCCGCCCGCATCCCAACGCCATTTCCAGCGCCGTGGAGGCGACGGAGGAGGCGCTCCCCGAGGAGCTCAGCGCTGCCGCTGCCCATGTCTGCGGTGACCCTCCGATCCCATCAGCGCTCCGAATAGACGGCTAATCCGCTCGCTTTCGGTCAGGACCGGAGCATCGCTCGGTCTCTCCAGCTCCCCCCCCCCCGGTCACGGCACTTTTGTAACCCCCCCCCCCAAAACAAGAAACTCTCACCGAACGCCGCAGCACCCAAACGTCCGTGTGTAAGGCAAGGGAGGGATAAAAAGAGAGGGAGAGAGAGAGGGAGAGGGGGAGACCAGAGAGAGGGAGGGAGCAAGGGAATTAGACAGAAGGAGGGATAGCACTCAGTGGAAGTCATCTTTTTAAAACTGTCAGATTTGGTGTTTTACATGAAAGCATCAGCTGTTAGGAAGCCACACACATTGATTCAATTTTTTGCGATAAACGGTCCCAACCAGTGCGGAGGTACTGAGGATGCATCAAAACCTATGAGTCAATGAGACCGATTGTGAGATCCGTAGTGGAGGACACAAAGTTCGGGCCGTCCAGCAGTATACGCCGTCGACACCCCTGCTGGCTAGGGGAGCAGTCTGACTGACAGCCAAGCCCCCCCCCGCCCCGCCAAAACCTGCCAGATCTCTCACCACGATCAAAAGAAATTGAGAGGGGGCTTCTCAGTGGCGTTTGTCTGGTGTACCACTGCCCCATCAGGCCATATACAGGTTCACACACCCATTTTCTGCATCCATTTTCCATAATTCGAAGTTCGAAGGTTAATACTTGGGGTGACCGGGTCACCCTACATGTGTTGAAGAATTGATATAGTTTCAAAAGTCAGACTGGTTGGCAGAAATAATGAATTGACATATAGTTTTGAGTCCTGCCTGCTGTGTAGTACACAAAAAGATAAAGACAAACACAGTAAATATGCAAACATTTTTAAAAAGAGCTACAAAACAGCTACATGAATACTGCTACATGAATATAGGGGCCATGAAAAGTATGGAGTGAAGTCCCACAGCAACGCTGAACCATGGGCAATGAAAACGGCAGTTCTGTGAAACAGCCCCGTCCTGGTCCTACTTGTGGTTGAATCACAGGAACAGTAAGCTGACTGAAACACACAGGCATATCCAGAGAGACGGGCCTGGACACATTTCTGTGCATGCGGGCTGTGTGTTTGCGTATTCGCTCACATCATGGACACGTGGCCCTTCAGACTTCTGCACTCCAGCCCACATAATGCGCACAAGTTCTAAGAAGGAAGAAAGACTAATTAACATTATACTTATATAATAATAATACAATCATAAATCCAAAAATTTGAAAATAAGACCTGTATTTAAACATATTTCCTAAAGAACTGTGCCATTATTTGACATGTTTCTAATGTATGAAGAAACGTTTGCTCAAAAGTCTTTTGAAATGTCTTGTTTGAATGTATGTTGAGTGATTCAATAAACACAAGAAAACAGCAATTTGCACATGCAGCGAATGAGTGCCAGGAGGAAAGCGCCATACTGTGCACTGGGGTAGGACCAGCACGACCAGTGGCTGCAGACACAAAATCTTGGTGCGGCAAGCGTTCAACCGTAGAAAAACACATTTACATCAATCACGTCACCAGCATCGATTGCGTTACGAGCAAACTCGCATATCTGCATGCAGAAAAGCATGAACAGACCTTACCACACATACACACAAACACACATCCACAGATTAGGTGGAATAAGACGCAGAGACACACACACCTGTACACACACTCCAAATGGGTACAGGCAGCCCAGGTGATAATCCATAAACCCAAAATACTTATCAGAATCCTTCCACTAAACTGTTAAATGCCACCATTCCTGACAAGTCAGTGAGATACCAGCCAGAGCAGATATTCCTGATAGCCCTAAAGCATTTGAGTGCTGTTCCTCTGAATAAATAGAAAATACATCTGCCAAACTTCTTCCAGCCTGGAATAATAGATTCGCAAATGTAGGATTTGTGTAAGTAGAGATTTCCATTTGGAACAGCACCCACCTTAATGTGCAGATTATCCGGGCAATAAAGTGCCACACATCACCCACACATCAGCCACATGCAGTGCCGCCCCTGCCAAATTGGGGCCCTAAACAGAATTTTATTTTGAGCCCCCCCCCCAAATTACAAAATGCCATTTAGGTTTACAACCTTGCGGTGTCAGATTACTCGTCTCTTTTTTTTCTCTCCTGCCTTGGGCTGACTTGGTGCTCTACGTGCGCCTCACGGCAGCGCATTTGCAGAGAATTCGTCCCCTTGCAGAAAATGGGCCCCCCCATGGATTGTGGGGCCCCACGCACAGCACGTGTTCTGCGTGTAGGGAGGGACGGCGCTGTCCACACATCACCTTCAATTAAGTGACCTACTGCTATAAGATTCACTCTGCACCCATGCACACTGTCATGGACTCTCATACTGCAAGGTCGCATACATGGAAAAATGTCCTTACATGCAAGTACAACCCAAGAGATCCAGCATACAAATATCTAGCTGAAAATACACAGAGATACACAAGCATGCCACATCCACCATCAGAGGAGCCGACATTTAGGCAGGAACTTCCAGTCACAGTCTGGCACATAGCTCAATATGGTCCCCCCCCAGCTCCAAAGGGACACATGACCACAGACGTGAGGGAGGTAGTTTTCCTGGAACCCCTCCCAGTAAGCACCCCCCTCCGGTTAGCGCCCTCCCGGTCAGCACCCTCCCGGTCAGCCTGCCCCCCCAACCTCCCCGGTCAGCACCCCTTCTGGTCAGCACTCTCCCGGTCAGCCTGCACCCCCCCTGTCAGCACTGCCCTGGTCAGCACCCCTCTCAGTCAGCACCCCTGACAGTCCCCGAGCTCCCGATACGCATACGGACATGGCATTACCCCAGAGTCACATAGTAGTGGGCATCGCCGTGGTGCTCAGGGGAAGCGGCAGCCCCATGTCCATTCCCCATCCTGTGCCCGGGTTCTGCTCTATCGGCCTGTTCCGGGATCAGTGTGAGCGCCCACGGCTGCAGCGCTGTGATTTATGGCTCCTCAGCGGGGAACCGGACAGGCAGCCGTGGCTGCCAGCTCAGGTTGCAGTCGGTGGGCAGAGTTCACGGGTCGCTGGGCACGCCGCCGTTGTTTCACAGGGCTCCTGGGGCAGACGGCCACCCAGCCTTGGCACTCGTCTCTTTGTCACCTGGTCCAGAGTCACACAGTCGCTCCAGCCCAATCCAGGAGACAAGGCCTTCTATCTTCTTTTTTGGTATCGTTTACCCTGTGTATCGATACTCTTGTTGTAAATATTCTGCCTTACATACTTGTATGCTGTCAGGTAATTACTTATTTCTCTCGTTTTGGCTTTGTATAGCATCCTCGAGCATTAGAAAGGCACTAAAAAAATGAAATGTATTACTATTTTATTATAAATCGCAGAAAATCCCAAGGGAGCTGGTTTCTGTTTCTCAGACCCCTCAGGGTCTGACTGTTCCTCACCAATTCAGTCAGCAAAGTGGTTAAGCAAATGGACTCACAAAAGGTTTGGAGGTCTGAATCCCAGGAGGAGGAATCGCTGCTGCACCCTCAACACGTCATTAAGCTTTTACAGCATCAATCTGGCTGCTTAAAAACCCGGAAGCTGGTCCCTGCAAACACGACTGCAAGACACCTGAGAGCATGCCATTTTTCTAAGAGCTTTTCCTTGTTAGTTCAGTGACAATATACTTCTGCGTGACTTTTAAGGCTGACGTTGGAGTGCCACCATCCAGTGGGTGTTTCTAAAAGAAAGCTGCCATCATGGAGATAGATGTCTAACATGCAGTGCGAGGCCTAAGGTGTACAGTTGGACCCCATGTTCCAACTGGAAGGGCAGGACATGGTAGCAGAGTCATTAGGGTCTGTAGAAGAGGTAGCGGTAAATTACACCAGCAGAAAGTCGCAACGCAACAGCAGCCCAGCAGAATCTATTAGCCGGCTCTCATTCTACACCCACACGGTGAATTCCCAGGAGACCTCGGCTTCCTGACCTGTGAAAGGCAGTGGTGATGTGAAGGTCACTGGGCGGCATCTCAGCCAGTTGCAGAAGAGCCTCTGATGGCATCACCTTGTTTCTGGGCTCAGCAAAACTCACATCCAGCAGGTTAAGCCGCTCAATAACAGCTCTGTACTTCAGAATCTCGATGT
This sequence comes from Mormyrops attenuatus, assembly GCA_026777985.1. Taxonomy (NCBI): domain Eukaryota; kingdom Metazoa; phylum Chordata; class Actinopteri; order Osteoglossiformes; family Mormyridae; genus Mormyrops; species Mormyrops attenuatus. Next base: position 6,482 of record JAODKC010000437.1, read on the forward strand.
GTTTGTATCCCACCCGTCAAAAAAAAAACAAAAAGACTAAAGGAGTGTTTTTGTTTCAAGGTGAAAGCTTTAGAATGTGGGAGATGACCTCAAGAAGCACGTGCTAATGTGATCATTTGCATTTCGACACACACTGCATAGGGATACCAATCAAAGGAGACTGATCCAGATAAATCAAAAACCAACATCTTCTCTGCAAGGTTTCTCATGAATCTGTGGCCATTCGCTTGAATTCTGGGCTACCTTGCCAAGTTCATAGATAGGGCCTTCAGGCAGCTGCAGACCTTTGAAGGACACGGGTAAGAAGGCGACCCGTTAACAGGAAGCACACATATCAAGATTTATTCAGACAGAGACACATACTGAAGTCAGCTAATCTGAATGTAGAGCAGGGCTATTCAACTCACGGTCCTCAAGGGCCGAGTCCTGCTCATTTTCCAGCCATCCTTTACCTGTGAGTAGGTGTGAAGCCCCTCTGGCCAATCAGAGTCAGTAACTATTAAACTAACTACTAGGAGAATTGAAAACATGGCCTGGATTTGGAATCGAGGGCCAGATTTGAATGGGGGGGGATGTAGAGCAATCAGTAGGTATATTGACATACGTTGTATGTACACAAGTGCTATCCCACGCATTTTTCACATAAATAGCCAGACGGAGAACCCTGCCCCATGTGTAGCATGGGGGACTATACACATGCAGTTAACATGCTTCCCCCCGTGCCGCAGTGAACGTGCACATGCAATTAGCACACTGCCCCCCATGTTCCCTGAGTCGTCACACTGCAGCCCCTTCCATTCATCATGAAGAGCCTACCCTGCACACCCAGGCGCCCTGCTCTTCCTGCTCGTTTGTGCACGTGTGCCTGTTTTACCCACTCTCCCGCCTCCACCCAAGAATCACTATCTACAGAATGACCTTGTTGCGACACAAAAACTGCCCTTCTCCATCGGTCTGGAGAACAATCCATCGCCTGCACCTGCCAAGTCCTGGGGGGGGGGGGGTCTCGTTATCCAGATACCCCTCTTCTTTCCACATGTTCTCCTGCCTGGGGGTCAGCATCATCAGCGATGGTGCTCCGAAACCCCCGTACAGTATGGCCCTGCCTTCAGCATCATTAAATCAGCAGCATTCAGAACTGAAGACATTTCCTTCCACTAACTGATCACAGCAGCTGCTCTCTTGAATTTTAATTTCTCTCTAACAAAAAAGACCTATAGGACTTTAACTCCTGAATCTGAACAGCAGATTCAGGAAGCAAGAGTTATTGACTATTTCTTTCCACCCCCACCGTTAACAGGCTAACATTGCTGCCATTATTTGTGGCCGCTTCTCACAGGAGAGGATGTACTGTGACCACATGTACATGCAGGGAATGCCTCCCGGCTGCGGGAGGCGGTGGAGCGCTCTGTCTTTAACTTCCATCCACCTAGCATCAAACTAACAGGCAGAAAGAACACAAGAGAGAAGACAATGAGAAAAGACAGCCCCCCCCACCCTCATAAAAAGAGAGCCGCATTGACATATTTGCAAGCAATTACCTGAGGAAAAATATCACAAAAAAGAAACGAGAAGAATTCAGTAAGGGACATTTCTCAGACGTTATCCCAACCTCACCTTGCTCCAATATGCCATGTAAGTTTAAGTGAAGAGCTGGCAGCCTGTATAGAGCAGCTAATGGTGGACAGAGGCGGAATGACAGATGCTATGCAAACGTTCTTCAAGAGGACAACCATGGCTTTAGGCAAGGCAATAGGAGAGCTGGGAGTGAGAGTGGTATCACAAAAGCCCCAGGTGCTGGGAGTGAGACATCCCACTGCACAAAGTGACGTCGGAATGACGTCCAATTTTGGTCCACTGAAGGAGTTGTTTTGTAACGCCAGGCGACGTCTTTTTTTGACATCTAATGAACGTCTAGTGTTGACTGTGGGACCTCCATGTATGGGCTATTTATAGTCTGAATGTGGTCGTTGTGGACGTCCTTTCAACGTCAAACAGACTTGTTTTAGACATCGTTTTTATACTGCTTCTAAAGGCTCTGTAGTCCCATGTTTCCAGAGGGTGGGGGACATGGTTTCTATAGACCCCCAGTTAATTTTTCAGTACCTTTGTTCACACCTTTGTATGCGTTTCCAGTTATCTGTGGCTGAGACAATCAAATGAAGTTACTGGAAAATGATCTGGAACAGTATGCCACCTTCTGAAATGGGACTAGATCATATTCCAATAACTTAATTTGACTGTCTCAGATAACTGGAGATGCATACAAAGTTGTAATGCATTTCCAATTCAAACTACCCGTTGAGCCAAAAAGCTACAGGAAAATTAACTGGTACAGAAAACATCCCCTCCACCCTCTGGAAACATGGTTAACAGTTATATAGATAGGTTTACAAAAAAATCACAACTCAATACCCCCATTTAAACCTTTATTTAAAAATAATAACAACAATAAAACAAACAGGGCTGCTGGTTGTCATCAAAGACATTGTGAAGCGCTCTGAAATGTGTCTATATACCAGACCTGATACATTTTGAGACCCCTGGCATTTAGTCCTTAAACCAAGCCAGACACAGTTCAACACCACTGGTAATAAAAGAAGACATCAGGGCACAAAGTTGTGAGTGGAAAGGAGGCCTATAAATTTAACTAATTGGGGAAAAGTGTGTGTGTGCGTGAGAGAGACGCACAGAGTGACAGTTGTCATCTGAACAGAGAACTTGGAACTGCAGCATCATCATCATGGCACCAGTTGAAAGACATTCTAGAGATCCTACAACTTAAAACTGCTACAGGCTGCTCTGCACTACTGAGTTTTCACGTGGTTTTCAGAACGAACATGGGGAAAAACAATTCTGGTTCAAAGTCCTGTAAGCTGGGCTTATCAGTCCTGAGTGAATCCTCCACCTCCATGTCTTTGAGGTGCTCTGAGACATGCATCTTGATGTCCTCTTCAAATTTCATCACTCCTTCTGCACAAGCAGAAAAAGATATTTTCCATTGTGGAGGACAAAAGGTTTCAAACTTGTCCAGGCCTTAACCCTCATGAGTGATCTCCCTAGTAGTAGTAGATAGAAGGCTTTTATGAAAACACTGAATAAAAATTGCTTCCTTGCAAAACACAAAATTTACAGTTCAGTATTGAATATTACATAAAATAAACTATATACACAACGTGTCTTTGAATGGCAGAGATGCAGAAATGTCTGCATGTAGCACCGAGCCATGGCTCCGTGTCTGAGTGTCTAAATGAGTCTCACAGGCCTGAATGTGCGCTTGAACCCATTTATAATTCTTAACTTGTTTGATCTGCTGCTCACCACAAACAAGCACAAACATACATTTTGGACTTTTAACTGTATTTTAACTGTAAGTTTGACAGCTTTTCCTACTGATAAAAGCCTCCCTATGGCCATTCATATTACACAAAGTAATTAAGCAATAAACAATTAAATGACAGAAAAGTTTGTTTTTCACTTTCTACTATAGAAATATCAGTTTTTTTACGACTACAACAAAAAAAATTGGACTGTCTGGGCAATGAGCTACCAGAACCTTTTCTGTAATTGTACACATTTCTGCATTACAATTTAAGTCCAAAGAGTTGTGCTGACAGATTTCTTTCTTTGTCACGGCAGCTTTTTCTTTATCATGTGGAAAAACAGCTAAATATGTGACTAATTCACACTGACAGAAAGGGGAGTTTCACTAGTCCAGCCCACTTCATATCAAAGGGGGCTCTATGTTGCCCACCAAAAAGAGTAACCCCTGGCCTAGAGCCTACATGCACATTACCCGTATGAGTTTGTAGATGCGGTCATATGCTCGTATGTATTGTGCAACAAAAACATATCCTCTTTCATGTGGGATAGGCTCGCGCCACCTAGAATTAATGTCATTGTATCCTAGCGCGATCATGACCCTGGTCATGATCTTCAGTGGCACGGAAAAAAATCGACAAGAATAAACTAAGAGTTGCTGCCTTTGGTCCAGAAAAGCTAGTGCCCCGAATCCTGACACAATGTACATTTTTTTCATATTTTCTGACGGTCCTAGAACATCAGAAACGAGCTAGCTAGACTTTAACAAAGAATTGTAGGTAGCCAGCAGCCAGATTATAACAACGTAAAACCTACATGTGTTCGCTTCTCGTATCACTGTGGTGTGATTAGAGACAAAACAACTCTCATGGTTTACAATAAAACTTACGTTCATTTAATGAATGATAAGTCACGGACGCTAGCGATTTCTCGGATCTCCGAGAAACGGGAGCGCGCATGTCGTCACTTCCGGCTTCAAAACTCGGAATCCGAGTTCCGAGGACAAATGGAACGCAGCATTAGCCACGAGCAGAAGTCCTTGTCATGCTGCTAGCTTTCGACCTATCCTGTTGGCAACCCTAGTAGTCATACGAATACACAATTTGCAAGCTACAAACAGTTTACATTAAACGACATGCTCTCTCGCGGACAGTCAAAATACCACTGAAACTGAACCAGGAGTCCTGTACATAACAGCAAGCTGACGCAAAACAAAGAATCTGTGCCGTTAAGACATGCTAACCTCTGTAACCCCAGCAGCTTTGGTAATTTAAGACAATAACGCTAAACTAGCTAACACTATACGTACAAATGGACGTAGAATTTACTAGGCTGACTAAACTTAGCTTCAGTTCACAGGAAAACGATGGGTGGACTCACCATAGGGATTAAGGTAGTGAACTAGCGAAGCAGACTGGAAAGCGGTCGCCTTTAACACGCCGAATCGCGCCAAAATGTCCGGCTTGTTGCCTCAGCCAATCAGAGTGGCGCTGACTGTTTGACTCTTTTGGTTGGTCCTTGACCTGCTGCCGTGGCCATCATTGGCTCTCTTGGGCATCGACCGGGATTGGCCGTCATGGCGTCACTTTTAAGGCTATCGTGAAATTATTTTCGGAACTCCAATTTCCCACAAATTGCATTTGCTAATAAATGTTCAGATATATGGATAAATATGCATAAACAAATAAGTTAATTAATTTAAATAAATAAACCAGTTAAAGAAAAACAGGAACAAAAAATCCCTGTACTGAATAAATCAATAGGCTAAAACATAATAAATCATGTTTGTTTATAAATAATCTGTATTCACATGTATTATGTTGATAGCAACAATGTCGATATTTGTAAATAAAACTATATTTCCTGCACCTGTCATAGACGTCCACATGACGTCCAATTAAATTACGTTCAAATGTTGAATGTCTTATTAACGTTCAAGTTGGGTCATGGATGGACGTTCAAATTGTGGACCTAGTTTGGACGTTGTATAGATGTCCAAAATTAGTCATGGACTGACGGACCAAATATAGACATGATCTGCACGTCTATCCGATGTCCAATGTTTAGTGGGATAGTGGTATCACAAAACCCTCAGGAGCTGGCGACTTCAAAAATTCGTGTTTCACCCATATGCAACAGAAACTATATTCTTATGGGTAAATTTGGTGGCCCTTTTGATGTTCTGACACCTATATAATTTATTCATACAGTATAATCCCGTTATAGTGGACTCGCTTATAACGGAATATCGTCTATATAACGGATGAGGTCCTCTGGTCCCGGTCGTGCGCCTTTACGAACATGCAGAAAAAGCATCGGATATAGCGGACTCGCATATAACGGAACAAACAATTTGGTCCC
>JAODKC010000438.1:0-12161 GCA_026777985.1 Mormyrops attenuatus
ACTGGTAGCCCTTCGTATGGCTCAGTACCCGTGAAGTAGCTCTCAGTTTCAAAAAGGTTGGTGACCCCTGGTCTAAAGTTACACAAATGTCAAACCATTGTCGATTTGTCTATTGGTTTGTCTAATATAGAAAACAATTGTAAACAGAAACTGATCTGACTTCTACATCACATCAGCATTCAAAAGCAATATGGTTAAAGCATTTTCTCACGATTTTTTCTTTAGTTTCTAAATCTGCGTAATTACAGATTTTTATTTCACTCATAACACTAATGCCTGAAATTGCACTGTGATCATTGCCTCAGATTTGCTGTATTGGTTTATGATGGATGGATTCGCATGCACATTGTTGCACTAACCTCTCCATGACTCCCATCTGTTAAAACCAAAAAATCCGTCAGCCTGTCTGCTGCTTAATGATCTGAGTTCTGGTTTTTGTATTTTCACTAATAGCAGATTTAGATAAAACATGTCAAGCATTCTTAAGCAGCCATGTTGTATGCATTAGTGCGTAAAGCACCTCATTTTGTAAAATATATTTATTTTTCTACCTTGTCAGCTTTTACTGACTCCTGTTCTGAGTTTGCGTCAATAGTCAAATTTCGTTTTTGACATTGTGGTTGGTTTGTGGTTGAGTATACATGCTAAGTCTTGCCCATGCCTCAATCATGCAGGGCTGCCTGGGTCTGATTTACACAGTATACATAGACAGCCTCAGCTTCCCGCTGGAAAGCCTGGTGGCCAACCTTCTTACCTGCATTGTGCCGCTGGCTGGAGGATCTCAGGTGAGGCCAAGCAAGGACGTCCACAAATTGTTCTGGTGTGTCCTAAGAAGTAAGGTCCAGAATTCTACTACAGGTGACTCCATCTAGCGTGAATTTGATTACTGGATTTTCTCAACTTATGTAAATGAAGGATTAAGGGTTTAGAAATTAAGTGGGATAAATGTTTTCTTAAATGTACACATTTTTTTTCATATTTCCTGTTTGATGGGTTTGTTCTATAGGAATCCACGGATAAATGACAATTAAGAGCTTCATAATCATAATTTTTCTGCCACTATTCCTGGTGGGAGCATGATGCGAAAGTCAGATTATACCTTGTTTTCCTTGGCCACAGACTCTTGCTCTTTCTGGGGAATCCCTAGACATTCCCAAGCCAGCAAGGAGATGTAACCTATCCAGCGTGTTCTGGGCCTTTCTGCGTCCTCCACAATTTGGGACATGCCTAGAGCAGCTCCCTAGGGAGCCATCCAGGTGGCATCCCTATAAGGTGCCCGAACCAGTCACCTTCATCTGATGGAGCATTGGTTCCATTTTGAGGTCCCCCTGTACGCCTGAACTCCTCATCTTGTCATGGAGAGTGAGTCTGCAGCGTTGTGGAGAAACCTCATTCCAGGCACTCGTATTTGTGACTGACTTACACACTGCTTTACAAGTGCAGACCTCTTTGATGCCCACAAAACCACAGTCAGCCGTGGCCTGAGATTGTGAGGTGCTCCCCTTCCCTATCACCTCATACAGCAGTGACTCACTCACGTACAGGCAGGAGGTCAAGCTCGGATGAAGCCAAAAAGAAGGACATCATCTGCAAATAGCCCACCAAGATATTTGTTCCTTATTCCTTAACCTCCATGAAATCTCAGTGAAAATCCCAAAAGGAGTGGTGACAAGATGCACCCTTAATGGAGGCCAACACCAACTCTAAATGGCTTTGATTTAGATTTGAGTTCTTACTGTTTTCACACTGGGACCGCATAGTCTACAGTAGCAGCCCTGGCATCCCATCCTCCTGCGGTAACCCCAACAGGATCTGCCAAGGTGGCCATATGCTTTCTCCAAATCCACAAAGCACATGTAGACCGCGTTAGCATATTCTCACAAAGCCACAGAAAGCTGTGCCAGCCGTGTGAGACAGAGTCGATCTGCTGCTCAACGGCTGGGTTGGAGTTTGCATTGTTCCTCCAAAATCCTAAATGTGACCATCTGGTGGAGTCTCTTCTCTGGAAGCCTGGAATAGGCTTTCACATGGAGACTGAGAATTGTTATCCTCTACATTTGGAACACACTCGTAGGTCCCCCTTTTTAAAAATAAGCACTACAGCAAAACCCATTTTTGCAGGTACTTTGCCTGCCTTCCAAGGGCATGTTAAACGCATCACGCCAACAACTTCCAGTGCTCTCAGCACCTCTGGATGGATTTTATGCAGTCTTTCCTTCCCAGAAGCTTCTGACCACCATGGCAATTTCAGCTGCAGGGGTGGAAACTTCTGGTAGATCAGAATCTGTCACTGCCTCCTGAAAAGAAGCCATATTCACTGGCTTAAGAGATTCCACAAGCTCTTCTTTCCATAGCTCATATCGATTGTTCTGGACCATCTGGCCTCCTCCTCATCTGCCAAATCACCAAGGTGATCACGTAATAGCTCTGCCTGTCGCTTCACTTCAAAGTCCAAAACACAGCTCTAATCAGATGAGACAGCTCTAAAGACCTTTGGCTAGGGTGCTCTGGTACCATGTACTCTTATGAACATCCTTGTATTCAGACTTTTTTCCATGGATTGTTCCTGGCTTATGCAGAAATCCAATTACAGTTGGCCTCTTGTTGAGGTCCAGGAGGCTTTCCCAGAAGCTTGGATGCTCCAGATTACTGTCCATTGCCAAGATCTAACCCATCTGGTCCTTTTTTCTCATGCCTGCCATTCAAATGGCTACACCTGACATCACGCTTTCACCATGACATCATAGCTAGCCAACAAGATGGCTCCACACTGCCTTTTCAGGCTGAGCTCAGCTGGGTTATGTGGATGGCTTTTATGGTTGAGACACACCTGGAAGACGCCACCCCCAGAACTGGCTACATGAGTTGGTCCCAGTAACCCTATTGGGTTTTTTTTGATTGAAGTCTCTCTGGCCTCTCCCTATTCACCAAGGGAGACCCCATCAAGAACTCACTCTCCGTATGATATAGCTCTGTGGATCATTAAGGCATGCAGACCCCTCCACCACACTAAGATCATGATTTTTGGAGAGGTGTAACTGATTACACTTGCAATTTTCAGACCATTTGCAAAAATTTGGCAGTACGATTTTTATTCCCATAAGACATAATTGACTTCATTTAGAATCGCTATACTGAAAAACAGACTTGATATGTTCTTTCTGTATTATTCCGTGATCACAGCTTTCTTGCTTGGAAGGATGCTCTCCATTCCCCCTAAATGGGAAGCAGAGAAAGGTTATTGGTTTGGGTACAGTACGGTTGGAGGCACATTGTGAAACCAGACTAATTACATGAAATTTCCTTGCTTCTTGTTGCTGCACATTAATAACAAAATCTCTGATATATCAAAGCATTTATTGCCGTTTAATGGACTCTTGTGATCACAGAACAACTCAGCAGTTGAGGTTTCCTGTGGTTTGGCCTTTTTGTAGTTTTTATTTCTTTCTCCATGGCAGAAGCTCTTCTCACTGGGAGCAGGTGACCGACAGGTGATCCAGATTCCTCTGAACCGGAACCTGCCTGTGACCTTTAAAAGTGTGGCTCTCCTTTTCCAGCAACTAGGTTAGTATGAGTGTGTTCACTGTCCTTCAGCTTTAATGTGTAATTTAACATGGACTATTGTCAGTGTGCAGCAAGACATACCACTGCAGTAACATGTACTCTTAGAATGACTTTAATTTCAACACTTTATCCTCCTATAATGAAGCACATTAAGAGTTAAATATTATTATTGATAGTATACTATCATCACTTTGACTAAATGTAGAACTTATCATGAGCCTTTGCAAGCATGATGCAAATCTAGATGCCCCCTGAAATTGTCATGATGTCGTGAAACTTGTTTAGTTAGGTCATTTTATTTTATTTTTTTTTTTTAACATTTGAACAATTAGTCAAAAGCTGCTTGACATTAATCAAGCCCCCATGAAACGATGTGGTCATATCATTGGTTAAATACGCCAAAGAAAAACAATGGCAGCAAAGGTTCATGAATTTTTCAACCAGAACAACTTTTTTGCATTTATATTTGAACATTTCAACAATATTTTGGAGATTTAAAAAGGCCATCGGTTATTTAGTGACAATAAAAGCAGGTGCATGTAGGGATGGGAATCGTTAAGATATTGATGTCGGCGCCATCATCGATTCTTCTTATCGATCCGGTTCTTTCTTTATTTCCTTATCAATTCCTAATCACTGTAAAATAATCAAATATTAATTTATCACTGATTATAATTTTGTGGACGGGCAATTAGACCTGGTTAGTTACATATTTATTTAAAATACAGTAGGCCTATGCAGTTTCTCAGCACCAAAAGCAGCTGTTTTATTAGCTGTAGTGTGATATGAACAATAGGTTAAAATAAAAATATTTTGGTACCACTTAAGGCTACCCTTATAAAGGGGTTATAAATGGTTTATAAGCAGGTTATAAATTAGGTTGTAACACTTTGTAAATCATTAATAGACAATTATAAACAAGTTATACCACAGTTTTCTTTTTATTAATGAGTTACTACCATTTATAAGTGGCAAAGAGGAACCTGATTGTAAAGTGGTACCAATATTTCTTATAATACTGTAGTAACAAGCACACAGGCGCATTACCACAAAACCAGGCAATCTTAACACTTGAACATGTTAAACTTACTTAAACTTATTAATGAAAGCATTTCACTACCAGTACCAACCAAAAAGCTTTTTGCTCTACTGTGGTGAAAGGATGCAAACCTTTCACCATGAACTTTGTCACAGCCCGGTGGCACTCGTTCACCCTCTCCTCATTACATTTCGCTGCCTGGAAAGCTAGCATGAACGGGTTTCCTTTTTCCGGGCATGACGCGATTGCTGCCTCAGAGGAGTTATCGCTGCCACCCTGCATGCCATCTTCTAAAATGGATGAAACAAATGTATACATAATTTGTTTATGTTTCAGGACACGTGCCTGTAGGTTAAGGCACCGTAGTTGAAGTTACCCGCGACTATGGAGACCACGGAGCTTGCACTCGGCGGAGTCGCGAACACATGGCAATCTTTAAATGTAATGCCATGTTGGTAGCTTAAATGCTTAAGCATATTACTAGTGTTACCACCCTTAGAGGTGACAACAGCTTTGCATTGGTTGCACACTGCACAATGGTCGTCCTTCTTTGTAAAATGCAATGTAAATTCGGTTTCTCTGGAGGAAAGCATTCCTGAATAGGTCCAGTCCTGTGGCCTTAATTTCTCTTGCATTTTCCTCTGTTGCGTTACGCAACCCAAGCAGCACAACTGGATGGATAATTTGATCCTGGTTAGTGAGCCTTGTGGATCTGGCTTTCCAGCAATACGTGCACTGAGCGATCCATAGCGACCCAACTCGGCCCAGAGTCGGCTCTGAGCCCAGAAGATGATATTCTCTGGTTATTTACAGTCTCCAGTCTTGCATTGTTCTGCTAATGAACAACACATTTATCAAAGAATGTGTCCTGTCCAAAGGCCAGATTTCTGAAAATTCTTACTTCCGTCCACATACCTAATCAATTATGAAGCTGTCCTGGGAAATTATGTAATTCACAGATATGGTTTTTGCAGTTTTTGAAATCTAATTTTAGAATATTGAGTGAAAGGCTAATACAGTAGATTTCTGTATATGTATAGTGTTCAACTGAAAAAAAAATCATGATGTATTTTCATTTATCCCAATAGAAATACTAGTATTTCAAGGTGATTTGCTCTCACTAGGTTTGGATATTTAATAGCTAAATGTTGCTTGAATATCTAGCACTATCCTGAATCAATCTAACGACTCTTTCTTAGCAACATTACTAGGACGTTTATTCTCAGCATCACCATCTGTGCAGACACGATATGATCTCCGTAGAACATGGTTGCTCCCAAATTTATTTCTGCTGTCTTCGTCTTAGTTGGTCATTTCACTTCATGACATATTCTTCTGATTGTAATAGTGCAATATTAATAATGGTCCATAAAGGAGGACACTATGCAGAATGTTGCATGCTTTCTCAATTATAACTTCTTTATGACCTACAATGAAACACTGTTGTTATGCATGTGGTGTCATTTTCCTTGATGGACACACTGAGGTTCCTCTTTTCTCTCATGGTTTTCACTTTTCATCATCAACAATCCACCTTCCCGTGGATCTCAGGGCAGAGAGGGTTACATGATCGCGAATGATTATTGGGAATTGTGTGAAACTGCAAATTACTCGCTGTCACCTCAGGGAAAGTGAGCCTCATGCTAGAAACAGCAAAAAAAAAAAAACATAATTTTGTGTAAATTGTCGCTTACAGGTTTGACATCCCCCTTTACGTTTCCACAGTTAGTTGCTTTGTTAAACAACACAGTTCAGACACGTTAGCTTTTATGCAGGCGGATGTTTTCTTGCTGCAGTACTGGAATAGGCAGCTTTTTGAGTTACGAGTTCATGTCCTTAACTGTGATGTTACCTGCTGCCCTATTTGACGAGAAACTTCTTGACCCGTGTTTTTCCTCCCGTTCCCTATATAGAACGACGGCAGCAAACCTTTCTGAGTTGAAGGGCAAACCATCTGAAATCCAGCTGATGTTTACAAATACTTGCCATATAAATAACTACTAGTTTTTTTTCTTACTGTTCAACAGGAACAGTAATGTTTCAGGTCTGTGTGTGGCAATATGGATATCTGTGATCTGTTTTCCGTAACGTCCTATCCAATGTGAGGTCGTAGCATGTGTGATGCCTGTACTTAATGAAAATGCATGTTTGTAAGGGTATCTGTGAGTGTATCATATTCGACATATATATGTGATATGAAAATTGCACTGGATAAGCAAGACAATAAAATGTGTATTTTTTTGTTTTGGGGGCGCATTATGGTGTAGAGACACATCATACTAGCCAATCAGGTGAGCACTTCTTCGAAAGGAATTTCTGAGACATGGGGGGGGGGGGGGGGTGAGGGGGCAGCACGTGTCCCACCCACGCGAAGCACCTGACGCTGAAAGTCATAGCAGAGAAATTTCCTGTGTGTGTGTCACACTGAGCAGGAAGAGCAGCCCCTAGGGGAGTAGCAGGAGTGAGAAATAACAGCCCGGGTGATTTCTGCTCTGCCGCCGTCTGTCCTGTTTGTGGGGCTGGAAGTGTGTGCAGATAAGTAAACAGCTCAAGGTCAGAAAAGATTCAAAAGAAGTACAGCTAAGTTTCTTGGAGATCTCCAGGAACCCATCGCCTCCAAGCTGAGTCCTGGAACGGCCAGTACATTACACATCACGTCTGTATTTATCAAATAACTGCATTCTCCATCAGTTGCATGGCAGCAGTAAGACACAATAGAACAAGTGCATGGAGTCCTTCTTAATTATTACCAAACTTGGGATATTTCTTTAGGTACATCATGGCCTTACTATGGGTTTATGGAGTTCTGTGCATTTGCTAAGTAAGCTAGCTGAAGGTCGAGGTGCCTTTCCTTATTTTACTCAGGACATGTGCCATCTGAATGCTCAATATTATGTTCCTGTTTACTGGTGAACCGATTAAAAGATATTTATGTCAGCAGTTTTTTTTTCTAATGTGATTAATGATTCCAGTGATAGTGTGATAGCGAAGAATAACAGGAACTGTAAACTTGAAATCTGTCACAATGGAATTTTCTGAGGATGTGATCCAATGCACCACTTTTGAACGTTTTTTTTTAATTGTTATTATTTTTGTCGTTGTTATTTGTAGTCTGTGACCTCCGAGGTTTAGGGATTTCAGACGCACCTGCACTGTGTGTCAGGACTTCATGGTGTTCTCTGTGTTGCACAGGCCAGGAATTTAGTGGGTTTCTGTATTGGTCGCGCTGCAGTTAGATCCATTAATGTATGTAGTGTGTGTATGTGCCCTGTGATGGACTGGTATCCCATCCTGGGTGAGTCCCTCCCTTATTCCATACACTGCCTTAGACAGACTCCAGGGCTCCCCGCTGCCCTGTACAGGATAAGGCAAATGGAAGGATTATTATTTGCTCTATATGCTGTATATGCTGTGCATGCAATCAGCTTTTCATGGCCCAGCATTATAATTACAATAGGAAAGACATGAAGAAAATATGAAAATAATAAATAGAAAACAGGAAAATCAAAGGCAACACAGTGATCATGTCACTGAAAAATCTGTTCTTGTGACGTCTCTACACCGGAGACGTTAAAGTTGACTGATGTCATGAAATCACATTGTCACAGCTGTCTGGAAGTCCCTTTGTCTAATTTACACTGATTTCAGTATTAATATCACCCCCATAATGTTGGGTAATGTTGCCAGTCTCCCCTAAATTGAATCATCTTGTAGTGAAACTGGGTAGTCTAGGAGATCGATGACTGATTCAAGATATAGGATAGGATGGATGTTAGGATTTCCTTGCTCTGCAAGCAAATGTAAATAGTTTTTTTTCCTGATGTTTACTGTTTTAGGGATCCAGAATGTCCTCGGCCTGTTCTGCGCAGTGCTGACAGAGCACAAGGTTTTGTTCCATTCCACCAGCTACCAGAGACTGGGCGATGCTTGTCGTGCCCTGGAGTCACTTATGTTCCCGCTGAAGTACAGGTGAGCTTTCATCTCGTTAAGGGAGTAATACTTCAGCTGGTCTCTCAGGGCTGGTGTGCACTTTTATTTTAGAGCAGCAGGACACAGGTATTTGGTGAGTTTTTTGCATTTCCATGGCCTTTGATCATCAACCCAAGCCCAGAGAAGTCTTCACTGATGAGACACAGCGGGCCCTGTTGGCACATGGCTTTGACCTGTATATCTGTGCTCCCTCAGTTTTACCGTTTGGTTTGTTGTTTCACTTTAAAGGGCCTTATGGGAATTTAATGTGCAAGTATTTTGTGAGTACTTTTGTCATATCTTTCCGGTGTGAGGTACCTCCGTTTAACCCTGTGGGACCCTCTACCTTCCAAGATATGATAGGTTTGACACAGCATGATGTCATATACATAGGCCTTCAGTTTTACACTTCTTCTTGTCTGCATAGAGTAGCAGTTGTAGTTTGTCCATTGAAATTACCATGCAGTCTTTGTAAAGAGTCTGTCCGTTCACTAATCAGATAGTGTTTACCTGTCTAAGAAGATGCTTTTATTAACATGCTAATGTAGATGTTTTGTATTTTTTTTTTGGAATTCCTTAAATCTTTATTGAACGCTGAGTCATAACTGTTCCTCCTCTCTTTCTTTCTGGACCCCAGTTACCCATACATTCCCATCCTGCCGTCACGCTTACTCGAGGTCCTGAGTTCTCCGACACCTTTCATTATAGGTGTTCACTCCGTCTTCCAGAGTGACATACAAGACCTGGTGAGCTTAGCGCCCTCTGTGCATCTTGTGCCCAGATACGCTTGGCTCAGGAATCCATGTAATTGCTTTTACGGTCACTAAGTAGATTCAGGAGCATTCATGGACTTTGACAGAGGTGTTAATTTGTGAGCTTTAAGCGCAGCTGCGTGCGAGGGGTCAGTCTGCTGGTTATGCCTGTTCTCTGCACAGCTGGATGTCATCATCGCTGACCTAGATGGCGGGACAATAAAAATCCCAGAGTGCATCCACCTGTCCCATCTGCCGGAGCCACTGCTGCAGCAGACCTGCAGCGTCCTGTCTACAGTGAGTCCTGCCAGCTGCATTGACGTGTGTTCATGGGCCGTGTTCGATGCCCCATTACCATCATCACCAGTGACCAATGTACTTGATTCTGTTCTGCTCATGAGCAGGTTACTTAATTTTTTGAGAAGCAGGTTAACTCACCCAGGGAGACTGCAGTGTTCCATTGTGGTGTAACTGTGTGATTACCTTGTCATTGGTTGATAGTAATATACTGCCTTTCATTGTGCTCTGCCATTCAGATTAAGAGACCAGTCATGTGATTACAAAAGAACATCAGAAATTTACAAACGAGAGGAGGCCATTCGGCCCATCAAGCTCAATTGGGACTTAACTAATCACTCAGAGTTGTTAAAATCTTATCAAGCTCTGATTTAAAGGAACCCAGGGTTATTAATCTTGGGTCAGGCTTCTCTTAACTCTGAAAAATGTGTGTTTCTATTCACAATATGTGTTATAGCAGATGATCGAAATTTCTGCTGTTTTTTTATCCCTCATTCTTGAGAATAGGGTCAAAATCTTATTTGGTGGGATTTTAATTTTACTCTTCAGTCAGGCTGGGAAAATACACAATAATACAGTACAGTACTGTACATAAATATTCAGTTCAATTCAATTTTATTTATACAGTGCATTTTCACAACGTTATGTTGTCTCAAAGCGCATATTGTAGTTTTGCTGCTGCATGTCAGTGGCTCGTTTTTGGTCGCTTATCATAAGCTTTGATGAGTCTACATTTGTCACTGAGAGAAAATTACTTTAATTTTCCCGTCATGTTTTCTGTGCATGCAGCATTAGCCTCAGGTAGCTAGTCAGAAGCAGACGGGGATACCGCAAGGCAAAGTAGGCTTATCAAAGTAAAGTAAGAAAGAAAAAAAAAAAAAAACTGCCCTTGGAATATTGAATCCGACTCGGAATACGAGTTCCAAGGGCAAATGGAACGCACCAAAACTGCCCGAAATGCGTTGACAGAGATATTTCAGGGATTTTGAGTCATTCTGCGCTGCAGATGGGTTAATTGCGTAAAAAATTTTAATCAGATTAATCATGATGATGGATTAATCCGCGTTAACCCGTTAATTTTGACAGCCCTATTTTAAATATAAAATTTCACCAAAAATTACAATTAGTATGTGTATATGTAATATTTTAAAATGTTTTTTGGTATGATGTGATTTGGCCCAATTCTGAAGAATGGGTATAATGTTTAATTTTATTTTTTATTTGCCAGACTTTTATTCAGCATGTCTGACACACAATCATTACAGCTTATATAGGGGATGTTATATGACATTAAAATGTGTCACAGAATAATCAGCTGATCAGTGTTTCTTTTTTCTCCCCAGGTTTTACATCCTGACCTTGAGGTGGCCGATTCCGCTTTCCCTCCCACTCGTGTGGCCTCTCCCAACATAAAGCACCTGGTAAGAACATGTCAGAACCCTAACATGTACCTTACGGAAATGGTGAGGATCTAGCACAAATCGTCAGTAGCATGAATTTATAGTCTATAGATACAAAATATATTTCATGTCGTTTCTTTATTTTTATTTTTATGTTTATTTGACAGTTTCTTTCAATCACTCTATAGTTTATAATTATACTGCTACAGATTTGAATGAAATGATGAAATTTACCAGGGTAGAGTTCCGTTTAGAACATAAACTGTGACTTTGGGCACTGCTGTATTCTCATACTGTAGAAATGTTCAGGGATTAGTCAGCCAGCTCATGGTCATATTTATGTTCGGTTACGGGTTTTCGTTTATCCGCTAATTAAATTCGCTACACATGCGGTTTGTCACCCCGGCAATGCAAAAACACCTTCCCGCACCTGTCTGTGTCTGCCCTCGTCTGCCTACACCTGTCTGCGTTTGTCTGTATCTGCCCTTGTCTGTCCTTACAAGTTCAAGCCTGTCTGAGTCTGCCCTCATATGTCTGAGCCTGTCTGTTTGCCCTCGTTTGTCCATGCCTGTCCGTGTCTGCCTGTGTCTGCCCTTGTCTGTCTGTGCGTATCCTTGCCTGTCTGCATTCGTCCGTGCCTGTCCACATCTGCCTACGTCTGTCAGGGTCTGCCCTCGTCTGTCTGTGCCTGTCTGCGTCTGCCCTCGTCTATTCGTGCCTGTCTGCGTCTGCCCGTGTCTGTCCATGTCTGCCCTCTTCTGCCCATGCCTGTCCGTGTCTGCCTTCCTCAGTTTGTTGTCCCCCACAAACGGCTCTTGCTTAAGCTCAAAGCTGCAGGGATTTTAGGATCTGTAGCAGCTTGGATTAAAAACTGGTTAACAGACAGGAAGCAGTGAGTAGTTATTAGAGGCACAATGTCACAGTGGGCCTGCGTTCATAATGGGGTACCGCAGGGTTCAGTTTTAGGGCCACTATTGTTCCTAATTTACATTAATGATATTGACAACAATACATGCAGTAAACTGGTTAAATTTGCAGACGACACCAAGGTGGGTGGTGTAGTAGATACTGATCTAGCAGCACAGAGGCTACAATGGGATCTTGATTTAATTAGTGACTGGGCTGATACCTGGCAGATGA
>JAODKC010000439.1:0-12158 GCA_026777985.1 Mormyrops attenuatus
TTTCAGACATACGAACGAAGAGGACTGTAAGTCCAAATTGTGTTCACTGGGCTCCCGTTTCCTGTCCACAACATCAAATTTTTTTTTGTGCACTCCAGTTGCACCTAGTACAACTTTTAGGCAGTGTAGCCTGTGTTCTTCCAGCATCCTAGTTCTTTGTACTTGCGTATACCCTTAAAATCATGTTGAATAACGACTTACGAGCAAGTTGCGAATGGCTGTTCGGGACGTATCTTAGTGTCTGTATATATATATATATATTTAATAGCAGTAAGATTAGGCGAGGTCTAATTTTTATACTGTCCAGAGATTACACCGACGTGCACAGTATTTTGACTGCAGTGTAAAAAAACAACTCTACTCCGGTGGAATCCCCCACAATACAGTTTTACTGTAAGGAAATAGCGCAACATGCCTTTTGCCATTATACCACCCAAGTCTAAATAGTAGTTCTGCTAATAAGTGCATTTTCGGTTCATAAACATGAAAATTATGTCTAATTATGTCAAATGTATAAGTGGAGTTGTCGTGCATTAAACCTTACATAGTTCATTAAAAATGTGCGTGTAGGAATTGATAAGTGGAACTGTAATTCAAATATCTTTCCAAATTCCGGGTTCTTAGAAATTAAGAACCAGTTCTAATATGGAACTATTTCTCAATACCCAACCCTAGTCTTTATTGACCTTGGGACAGTGCCAACCAGCAAAGAAACAGTGTGTGAAAGCTTACATTTGATTCACCTTAGAAGGGGCATTTTTTTTTCAGAAATGAATTGCTGGAGCAGTTTGCTAGAAGCTTCAATGATCGTCTCCCTGTGGTATCTTCCCCAAGTAGCCTATTATTCTTAGAAAAACCGTTTCCATGCTTCACCAAAGGTGTTGTGTGGTTTAGTGGGTTAAACCTCTGTTCCTGTGACTAGGGCTGAATGATTTATTGATTTTAAATCAAAATCGTGATTTGAAACAATGTGTTTAGAAATTGCAAAGGCTGCGATTTACGCTATGCAATATAGAGCACGTTTGACCCAGGGTTTAAAACTCGTGAAACAGTTTCACAAATTCGTGCCATTCTCCTTGTGTGACAGTGTTACCAATCAGAAGTGCCGTGCTATTCGCACTAGTTGTCCTCACCAATCAGAAGTGGCCCAAAGAGACTGTGTGTATGCCTACAAACAGCAAACACGTGAAACCCAAGGAAAACGTTACCATTCTACTTTACACACTGCAACCCAACCCCTTTATTGGCTTAAATGAAATTGGCACTTCACACCTTAAATTGACATTTGCATTCAGCTATTTAATCTCCTTGGCGTTAACCTTGAGCTCAGTATTTTATGTAAAAATGGTTTACCCTGAGTAAGATTCAGGGTAAACTGGTTTGATTCCCCATACACAGCATTAAGCACGAATAATGCTCAGGGTAGGATTCTGCTGCCATCTAGTGGCTGACATAAATTTTACAGCATGTGCAAAGAAGCACTCTTCTACAGACCGGATTGCATGGTTGGACTGTGCATTGGTGATTGTTTTAAAACATGTCACATTGAGGACAGGTCCTAAACCTGCATCAGTACAGCACTGGACAATAGACATACCTTTCCTGCTGTAATGTAATGTAATGTTGTTATTTTGGTTTTAACAAGTTTCTGAGGCACGGAATCAAATTTTTTCCTGTTGAAAAAAATACACCTTTTTTGCACATTTTCCCAGGGGGAAGTGTAATGCTAAGCAGGTTTAGAGTTGCTTGTGTGTTTTATCTTGATCTTAAATCTGCATTTGGAGGTCATGACGTAAGTGTATTTCCCTTTAGTTGTGGTTTTAGGTGAAGATTCTCTTCCCTCAGATTTACATTCCAACATCACATTAAATACTTATTAAGAAAAAAGACAACACTTGAAAAGAGACAGTTGTTTTTCAAAGTCACCGAGATCTTTAATTCTAGCTGAAATGATGGGAAACTGCTCCTGCCAAAGCTTTTATATCTCAGCCTATGTACAAAGTAACAGATAGGTGGAAACCTTCACATTTTGGTGGGAACATTAAACTTCCACACACAAAGTGTGGGGTAGCATTCAACATCTCCAACATTGAGATTGTGAATTGACTGTGCTGCCTGAAGTGCAGGAATAATATTTTTTTTCAGTTGATGGCCTCTGTTGGCACTGCATTAATAAATGAAGGTTGCATACAGATGTTGTATCAGACGGTGTTGGCGAGTGTCGTTTTTTACGCGGTGGTATGCTAGGGAGCCAGCATGAAAAGGAGGGATGCGTTACGCCTGGATAAACTGGTGGGGAAGGCAGGCTCTATTGTAGGCATGGAGCTGGACAGTTTGCCATCTGTGGCGGAGTGAAGGGCGCTGAATAGACTCCTGTCAATTATGGAGAATCCTCTGCACTCATTGAATAGTATCATTTCCAGACATAGGAGTAGCTAAAGCAACAGATTGTTGTCACTATCTTGTTCCACCGAAAGACTGAGAAGATCGTTTCTCCCCCATACGGTGCGACTCTATAATTCCAGTAGTGGGTGTAAACGGGTGTAAACGTTAATACTATGCAATGTTATTGATTCTTATACCTGTTTTATTACTTTTAAATTATTTGTTAATTATTTATAAATTATTGTTTCTTATTAGTATTCATTATTAGTATGCTGCTGCTGGAGTACCCGAATTTCCCCTTGGGGATTAAAAAAGTATGTACAGCATGTATCTATCTATCATGGCCTGCATCTAGCACTGGCGACTAATGATTGCAATTAGTGCTCATTTGGCACAGGGTTGCCAGGTCATTGTACTGAGTAACTTGAGGTTCTTTTCCTCCTGTTCTTTACAGGGATCTGAAGGGTGTAGTGGTGACACTAAGTGAAGAGGGCCATCTGCAGTGCTCCTATATGGGTAGCGACCCATCCTTTTTTATCGCTCCGAAAGCAGAAGCACGGGAAATCAACTATGACGATGTGGATAATGAAATGAAGACCTTGCAGAAGACAATCAAGGAGGCTACCAAGATGCAAGGTGATCAGCAGCGTTTCTGGATGGCATGGAGGGGGAATTCTGCCCGTCCTATAACAGCTTCCTGTGAATGCACCTTGCACGAGATCAGTCTCCCGAGGACTAAGCAGTTCTGCAATCACAGTATTTCATGCAAAGTGAAGTAAACCACACAATATTTGCAAGAGCTTGCAGTTTTTCAAATTTACCACAGTTTTTCTGCAAGAAATGGCCGAATCCAGACATTTGCATATATAGACGCTTGCATATACTGTATGTGTGTGTGTGTGTGTGTGTGTGTGTAAGACTGGGCCCAACATTACATTTGTCTCCTGAACTCGCAACTTGCCAATTGTTGGCATTTTCAGAAAACACACACACACAGACACACACACACACACACACAGATGTTGGTGTACCTATCTAAATGGGGACCGTCCATTAATTTCTATGGGAAAAACCCTAATCCCAGTTGCGACACCCTTAACCTCTACCCATCCCTAACCTTAACCATAAGTAACCAACCCAAATACAAGACTTGCCATTTTTACTTTTTTAATTGCATTTGCAGATTTTTATAAAAATTAGGTTTTCCTAATGGGGACCTCAAAAGATGTCCCCAAAAGCAGGGAAATTTCAGGTTTTACTACACTTTGGGGACAATTTGGTCCTCAGATGTGATCTATGCAAACACGCACGCACGCACACACACACACACACACACACACACAGAACTCCGCAAATTGCATTGCAAATTTTGAGAAATGTTGTAATAATTCCAAAAATTTCAGCAAAATTCCTTAGGAACTGACAGGATATACTAACCATGCTCAGTTTTGCATATTTTGTTTCCAAAGTAGTTTGCCTCATTCAACTTTTTTTCTCAGTACATCTTAAGTACCCCGTCATCCATACCACACCAATATGATTCCAAATATGTTAATTTAAACCAACATTAAATGGAATATTCTGAAAACAATACTAATACATATAATATTAGGGCTGCCAGGTGACTCATTTTGTTAGTTGTGATTATTTGCATAAACAATAGTTAATCGTATATTCAGTCACATTATAATTAGTTGAATGTTAGGGCTGTGAGTTGAATTAGTAATCACACAGTATTCTATGATTGATCGCACCTATCATTCAAACTTATAATCATAAATATGTACACATTGAATTCCCAAATTAATGTGGAATTAACACAAAGGGAGTTTTTGGCCATTCTCACAACCGTATCAATATTCTCTCATTTTTAAAAGTTAGTTTGAAACACACAACTATAAAAACCTAATTTTCGAAATTGTCAATTTGTATTACACCAAATAAGCAAAAGGATTTCATCAAATCCAGGTCAAGAGTTACTGAGATGCCTTTGACCAATGTCTGAAATATTAGGTTGTGATACACAGATGCCATCTTAGTACTACATCCAGTTTTGTGGAAAAGAATGTTCCAGGTTATGACTATACCATGCAATGATCTCAGGGGTAGCCGGGCCGAAGTAGCCTATATACTCAAACTGGTGATGCTGGAGTCTTTAATAATGAAAGATAGGATGCAGCTAAGGGCTGAGCACAGTTTTCTACTTTAGACCAAGGGCTGGCGATGGGTCAGCAGGTATTGCAGGTTTTAACTTTTGCTCTAGCAGGCCAAAGTTAACTTTTGAAGTATTTGTATATAGCTATTACGTCTATCGATTGTTACTGGGGAAAAGGTGTAAAGATAGGTGTAAAAGTGTAATGCAATGCTAATAATAGTGATTACAGTCCCCTGAGGTATCCTCTTTTCAAAATTAGTGACATCTGCACGTTCTTAGGTTTGACACTCCCATCGCAACAAACCAGGATAAGAGACCAACATGATGTTTTGCGATTACAAAAGAACGCTAATATAATTAATTTTCAAAGCGATTCTCTCTCTGCCTATTTGCAGACATCCTTCCCAAGACAAGCCTGGAGGATGAGCTGAAAGTCACAGCCTCAGTCTCTGCCAGCATGGATGCCATGTCTGTATGTGAACCGTTTGCTGCAGCAGACAAACACGCCAACACAGTTCTCTTTCTCTTACTCAGCTTTTCACACTGCATGTGAGCAGCTGTCACCTCTCGCACTACTGCTAGTGTTCTGCAGCTGCCCACTGTAACTACAAGTTTGAGTAATATTTTAGAGCATCTGAAATATACATAAATTTCAGAAAACCATAAGATTGTATAAAGAAAAGCCAATTCTTTTGTTCTTGTTATTTTGGGGGGTATATTTTGGTCCACACAACTTAAATGAAATTAAATAATGAATTATAAATAAATTGGCTCTCCCCATCATAGTTACTTTATAAAAAAACAAGCATGCTAAATTAAAACAGGTAGGTTGTTACATAAATAAATAACTAGTAAGGTGGATTTTGAGCCCATTTAGGTTCAACTGTGGAACTGGATGTGTTTTTGAACCTTGGAAGACCCTAAATTCTTTGTTGTTCTCTGAAATCACCACATTTGGGATGAACAGTGAACAGATATGTTTAGTTTTGTCTGATGTCTCATCTAGTTGTGGCTCAGTGGCTCAGTAGCAGCAAACCACCTCACACCTCTGTGTTTTGTGGTTTGAGCCCTGCCCCTGCTCACTGAACATTCAGGTATGCAAATTGACACTTATGAATTGTGGCAGTGTGTGCACCCTGTAAGGTACGGTCAGATTGATCGGAAATTTCCTAAGTTTAACCATTTTTAGATGCAAAAAGAGTTTATTTTTGGAAATTAAGCAGCCCTCCTCAAAACAGTGTTGGGTGGCTTTGTACCCTACCGTAATGGACTGATATTACATCCAGAGTGGTTTCCTGCTTCCCGCCCTCCAACTCTGTGCTACAGTAGGAGTTTAAAAGGCATTCTAACAGGCAGTCAAATATTAATTTAGCACTTTTACAGGAATCTTGGAATTGTTGTAAAATTTAGAGACATTTACATATCATAATTGATTAATTAAGTCTCTAATCATTTAGTATTGGTGAATTACCATCAGAGTTAATTTTATGTTAGTATTAATATTATGTTGGCTAAAATGTAATGTTTATAAAGGTGCCTTTCTATAATATGAGATTGAAAAACAGCCTCTTCATTTTATTAATTCCTAGAGACACACCAAGAAGCTTTCTATAGTGAATCTCACAATGATTCAGTGTGCCACCTGGTATCAACTGCTTAAAATCATTTCTGTGTTTTTTCACCTGGTAAATATTTCACAAAATCAGCCAGATAGTAGGCTAACAAATTGTGTAACATGAACAGTAATATTTATTCATGTTACGTGGAAATTACTCATAGAATGGTTGCTGTGTAAAGTTCAGAGATGTTTTGGAACACTTTGGATAAGTCATCAATCATGTTAATGTAAATTACTGTACATTAACAGTACATGTTAATGTACTGTAAATTTTAACTTTTTTCACACAATATTATTTTCTTCTTCTTCACACCACTTTTCTTTGTTAAGTCACATTGACAGCATGCCATGCACAAGACCTCCCTTACTGGAAATCCCTAGACATTCCCAGACTGGCTGGTAGAGAGAAACCATGCAGAGTGTCCTAGGACTGCCTTGGGGCCTCTGCCCAATGGGATGCCCCCACAAGAGCTTCCTTGGGAGTTGTCCTGGTGGTGTCCTTGTAAGATTCCTGCATCACCTCAGCCAGCTCCTCTTGATCCAAAGAAGCAGCAGCCCAAGGTTTCTCTGGGTAGAAGCCCAACATCAGAAAATAGCACGGATAACCCCCAGCCCTCCAAACCAGATGTCCTTCCAGCCACAGCTATGCCTTGATATGTTCTTCATTAAAATCACGAACAGGTCTGGAGGCAAGTCTAACATGCATGGTCATATGTCCAAAAAGAGCATGTAGATGTAGACTACACTGGCATGTTCTCACTTTCTCGTGGAAGAGCATGAGGAGTTAGTCCGCTATTCTACAGCCAGTCCCAAATCCACATTGCTCCAGCCAAATTCTTGGGTCAGGCACTGGGTGGAGTTTTCCTCCTTTCCAATGCTCGACATGCAGGTGTGTCAAAATATCATAAATTTGATTAATTGTTTTTTAAAATTTGTCTTATTTGATATTGATCTGTAAAATGTATTGATCTTTTAAGCTAATATGCATTTTTCCCCCAGTTTTCTTGGTTCATTTCCACAATGGTTAACCTTAGGGTGTACTGGACCATAATGCAATTCAGATTTCGGTGCCTTATTTTGGTGCCACTTCAGTGCCTGAGCTGCCGATTGAAATATTTGTACTCTAGTGCTCTGGCAACAGAAGCATCACTGCACCTCACATGTCACTCGTTAGTTAACATTACACTTGCACTGATGTCAGCAGATGTTATCTGATGTTATCTAGTAGCTACCTTAAACACAGCTAGGATGCCTGAAACTTAGCGGTCTGTGGTGTGGCTGTATTTCACTCAAGATTGTTTAAAATTATTGTTTTATGGCCAGGTATTTTCCAAAATTGCTAGCAATTTTAGGCATATGAAAATAATGTACAGTATAATTTAAAAGAATACTGTATTGTTTTTGACTGTTACTCAGTCTTTTAATGCTAGTTGTTTTGTGGTTCTTTTACGTATTTTGGCGTCTTTCAAGTTAAGGTTATTTTAATTTAAGTTTATATTCTTGGTCACAGAAAAACATAAAAAATTGAAAAAATTCAGTGTTTCTGAGGTTTGAACAAATTATTTGTGTTTACATTATTTTAAATGGGAAAAACTGATTCAGGTCGTGAACTTTTCGGGTCGAGAACTGAGTCCTAGAACGAATTAAGTTCGCGAACTGAGGTACCACTGTATATGTCTTTTTAAAGTACTGTGTTTATAAACATTTCCATTGAAATGATTCATCTCGAAATTAGAGAACTACCTGTAATTTATTCAAAAATCCCCTAATCCCCTAAATTCATTTGCAATTTTCGACTTTGAGGTTCTTTCTCCCCCTCCTGAATGATAATTGCTAAGTCATCTTTGGAGCCACCCGATAGTCCTTCTCCATGCTCTCAGTGTCAATCTTTTACCTTTGGCATGGGGTGCTCTTGTACTACTTTCACTCATGAGCATCCTTGTCTGGTGTGGCTTGCCCGGAAGCCCAAAAACAATTCACTCCTTGGGTTTCTATATAGGAGGGCATTCTTCCTAGTCCTGCCCCCCCAGCTATCACCATTGTTCCCCACATGTGTGATGAAGTATCACAGTAGGGGAATCCACGGGGGGTAATCTTCCCGAGCACCTCTCCCATTTTCTCCAAGGCTATGTCCACACTAATGTTTAAAAAAAAAAAATACGGGAGTGTATTTATTAAATAATTAAATTAGGGCTGTCAATAGATAAAATATTTCATCGTGATTAATCGCACATAATTATCCATAGTTAATCACGAATTAATCGCAGATTATTGTATATCGATAATCAATCAGGTGGTGCTCTCTTAATTTGTTTGTTTCTGTCGTTGGTCTTTTTGATAGTTTACACTGGCTTGTTCTTCCTGTTTAATAATATGAATTAAAAATAGTGTTCTGAGATTCTACTTTCTTTGTATTCATCTTTGTATTCCTAAACCTTTTCAGGATGGGAAATCAAACAAAAGTTCGGCCTCTCTTTCCAAATTTTAAGCTCATGTTCAGTGTGTCATCCTGCAAGGTTCTTATTTAACAGACCTTTGTTACACTTTCCATTAAATCTTTCCGCAACAAGATCCTCCATTTTTAACAACAACAAACGTTATTAATCAATCAGTCAGTTGTTTGGTAGCCAAGTGCCTGAGTGAGCAGAATCGGCTTAAAGGATAATTTACAGAGCCATGGAAACAATGTGCTTTCCATGATGGTTATTTATCCTACTGCCCTTTTCTACTTGAGCTCTGAATCAGTATCTGATAGTCTAATAATAGAACTGACTCTAACAACAGTTTTCATCTTGTCCACAGCGTGCCTTGCTTCCAGAAATAGATGGCATCCCAGTGCCCTCGGTTACTGTGAAGGTAGGGCTGCTGGGGTCTTCTACTCTTCCTCTTTTTTTAGGTAATAGGTTTCATACCAGCATCTATACTTTGGGTATCCCTTAAAATGAACATGAAGTTTCTGTTCTTCATTTTCCAGATCCAGTTGATGAGCCATTTGTCAGTGCAGAGCCCCAAGCTGAGTGTGTGTGTGCAACCTCCTTTGGCAGTGACCCAGGAGCAGTTTGTACTGGATTCCATGGGTGAGTGTCTACGTGTCTGTCAGTCTATGTCCTGCCAGTGACTGTGCATATACACTCCTGGGCAAAAGAATTGACCAGGGATTATTGTTGAGCAATTTGGGTTTGGCCTATTTTTTGTACTGATTGCTGTATGGATCAGGACTGGACTCAATACAAACCTCAGTTTTGGGTTTATGGTTCAGTGCAATTTTGTTGCAGCAGGAAAAAAATTTTTTTGAAATTAGGTATCATTAAAATTGCAAACACAAATGCACTTAGAATCAGTTGTTAACCAAAGTCAATGCATCTGTCGACATGTCTGACTAACAAAACTTAAGAGACACTTATTTGCACATTGTATAAATAAATATGTAAATGAATTAATCAGAAATATAACAATCATAATGAACTAAATCCTGTGTTCACCACCACAAAGTATTGTTGCATGTTGCGTGTTAATAATGATACATGTTTTAGCCCGATCTGGATTTCTTGGCAGAAGTACCTCAAATGCACTAGGGAGAGTAACGTGCATCAGTCATATGCACACCTGGATGTTGTCGTCTCAAATGAGTTACCCACCCTCCCGGACCATTTGAGGGCACCACAAACTACTGAGATTTTTAAAAAGGACTTAAAACATTTCTTTTTAGCAGAACTGATGGCTTTTAATTAACCTTGCAGGTTGAAGATATTTTATGTTGTTTTTTGCTATGATGTTTTTAATTTGTTTTATTTAGATTTCTTTCAATTGTAAAGTGTGTTACAAATAAAATGTATTATTATTATTGTGGTTAGTAGTAGCAGTAGTAGTAGTAAGCATGTTGGCTGTTTTTCAGCAACATATCCGAGTTTGATATCACAGAGCTGATAGGGGCTCCGTTTTAAAAGCATAAAGTGCAAAGCGGAACTAACAGTTATGGCTGTGTCCAAATCCATTTAGCTATTTTCACGGTGGAAAAAACTGACTTTGCGCTAGCTCAAGGCGCAAAAAGGGAGTCCTAACTCTCTTAATCATTCAGAGGCATGTTTTGGGGCGTAACATGCAAATAACCAATCAGAATGGTGCGTCGCCTCACCTTTAAAAGGCAGCAGCGCATGATCTACTGTACATTGCTATTAAAATGGTGTGTTTGCCTGGCAAGCCAGATTGCTTTTCGGCCAAGGAAACGGATGTGTTCATGTGATAATTGAAAATGTGCGAACACATCATCTATGGGAGCGGCAAGAGGCATCGGGGTGCAGAAGGAATGCCGAAAGGGTCAAAACTTATTGTATTTTTAACTAGCTGAAAACTGAATCTTGGCGCAAACATTTTGTGTGACACTTATTTACTAGTCAGTTAGTTTAGACTTATTTTTAGTCAGTTGGTTTAGAAAAGTGTGCTCATACCAACTCTGTGAAGGAGTATTCTGCAGAGGAACAGAATTGTTTAATATGAGATCTATTTATATGACCTACAACTACACACACTTATTTTAAGGCAATGACCTGCATTACAATGTAATAATTGATTTAGAAATTAAGCCAGACCTCAAACACGCTAAAAGAATTACTGGCATAGTAGCAAAATGTAAACAGCAGATCCTGTCGTAATGTCAACGTCTTTGGGAATGACTTTTTGGGGCTTGAGGGTGGAACACATGGTTTCAGGCCCATCCTGTAGCCAGGAACTTGTGGGTTCCGCCAAAGCCTTTTGAGGTGAAGCAGGTGTGGGTTGAGGTAGCAGCGAGCATATCCTCATTTTCTGGCATCACCAGATCATCCATGCAATGCCAAAAGTGGTGTAATGATATCAGAAGATGGGGAAGCTTGCTGCTGAACGTTCACATCAGCTGGGTAACAGGGGACTTAATTATGGTTGTTTGTTTTTTTTATTTTAATTTTGGGTCTGCAGTTCACAAAATAAAACTGCAATCTTTTTTTTTTTTTTTAAAAAAAACAACCTTCAGTTCATATAAAATGCAATAGGGCTGTTATTTTTCTGCAGATCAATTTAGATTACTTACCAGACTACAGACAATTCAGCTTTTCTGCCAGCTGATCCCATCTTACCCGCACTGCTGCCATGCAGTGTACATTCCTGTGTTGGCATCAGCACATGCAGTTAAGCATCACGCCTTCTAAATTCAATTAAATTAAGTTCAATTTCATTTATAAAGTGCTTTTAACAACAGTCATTGTCACAAAGCACTTTACATATAACTGGGCCTATCCCCAACCAAGCAAGCCTGAGGCGACAGTGGCAAGGAAAAACTCCCCTCTAGCAGGAAGAAACCTTGAGAGGAAAGTAGACTCGGAAGGGGACCCCATCCTCCTCTGGGCGACCGGGGAGCATGAAATTGTATTCACATTGACATTAATTCAAGTCCATATTGTTTTAAAGTCCCAGTTGGTTCCATGCAATTATATCCAAGGTGTCCAGGTGAGGGTTCAAGCGGTGTAGTGTCGGCTTGGGATCAGCTCAGGATCAGGTCGGTAAAGAGAAGATGGAGAAGAGTGTTATTGCCCTACACCTAACCTCTGGCAGTACTAAAGTAACTATTGCAGCCTGGCTAAAAAAGAGACCTGGAAAGAAGCACAGACATGAGGGTTTCCAGGGGTTTTGGCGTCAACAACTACCAACCAAACTACCGTCAACAACTTGAGTGATCGGCGAGAGTGGCAGGATGACAGCACCAATCCCCCCATTCACCTTTAATCTCAAATGACCATCACCTCCATATCTCCCATTCACCTTAGAAAAGGGGGTTTTAATATCCAAAAGACTGACTAAAGAGGTAAGTCTTAAGCCTTGACTTAAAAGCAGGGATTGTTTCTGAGTTACAAACACTAATAGGAAGTTAATTGTTAATTGTTCCTAATTTACATAAATGATACTGACACCAATACATACAGTAAACTGGTTAAATTTGCAGACGACACCAAGGTGGGTGGTGTAGCT
>JAODKC010000440.1:0-12153 GCA_026777985.1 Mormyrops attenuatus
CTGAAATAAACCCCGTTCTCCCCGTAACCTGGGTTTGCTCGCCTCCTTCCCCGCTCGCCGCACCACCGATCGTGACAAGGAGGCTCCCGCTTCCTGTTACCTCCAGCTACATGCCTGCACGCACATCTCTTTGCCCAGAAAATTTCTCAAAGTCCACCTACAGAAGAGCTGAATGAGTTTTCCTGAATTGGGTCAGATTGCAGACACGCTTAAAACGAAATCAGCCCAACACTAATGTGCGCACAAAGAACAGAATGCGCTTTCACAGTGCTTCTCTTCACAGTGTTTTCACTTTCATGACTTCCCAGGGTCTTTCCAAGCCAATACTTCTGCCAACTTAAGTCCAAGGAGAAAAGAAAAACATCAGTCTAACAAAGAGATATGGCTTAATGATGAAGTACAAAAATTGCTGTGTTGTAATACCGCAAAGTCAGATAGTCATGAATTTTCACAAAATTATGATTTCAGGTTCATAAATTGTATAACATGTCTGGGAGGAGGGACATCTTTATCTACACATTATCAGGTTGTTTCATTTAATGAAATCAGCTTAAGCAGAATATCAAAGTGATTGAAAAATGATGTATTATGCAGGTCATGCTCACTTGAAGATACGGCAAATGACTTGATTATAAATGATCTACAATGGGAGACAAAATTCTGAGAACATCACAATTATCTCTCTTTCAACGGTATATCCTTGTCTGCTAACAGGACTAGAGGTTGATCTTAATGGACCAAATGGCACCTATTTGTAAGAGCAGTAAACACAGAGATCTGCACCAGCTGGTCATCATTACCAAACTGAACCAGTGCGGTTATCCTGCCATGCAAGGTGCTTCCATCAGGATTACAGGTGATTCATTCTTCAGTATGACCACACCCTAAATCACACTGAAAATTTATGCAAGAACTTTAAAGCAAAGAGATAAGGTGAAGGACACCTCAAACGATGCCCAGTCTCCTGACCTCAATGGCGGTGAACTTGTATGGGAGGAACAGTCTTTGAGAAGTGATGTGGGAGAGTACAGAAAGCATGCGGGGTGGTTTACTGCTCAAACCTGCCAACTGAATGCTGAGTTTGCGACGCAACAAAAATAGTGACTCTTTTGCAGATTTAAAGAGGCAGATTTAAAGAGACAGCTTTGAATGTTTGACTAGCACAGTAAAATGCAATGACATGCAGTGCGTATGACTACAGCCACCTCCAGTAATCTGACTGACTGTCTATAATATAGGTCTCTACTCTGGACCCAAATAGTGTAACACGTACATTTATCATATGATCTAGAAATGTAGCTAACATTTCCGAATCCTTTACTTAGACAAAGTGACATAGGAACAGACTGCAGTTTCTTTTTTAACTTCCAAGGTGTTAATGGTGTCACTTAAAAAAGTCAAGGTTTGAAATAATTTGACTTTATTTTATTTGTCATAAAGTTGGACTGTGATAATGGTCCTCGAACCCTGCAACAAATCAGGCTAAATGGTGGATTAGAGTCCTGCTGTGACACTGATTGGAGAGGCTACAACATCAACTTGGAAGCCACTCTGTGGCGAGAAGAGCAGGAACGTGAGAATCATTACGAGCCCCGCGAAGTACAAGGGGCAGCGAGAGAGTTTACCGCAAAGATTTCACTTTACTTGACATTATTTGGGCAGCGTTACTGCTCTATAACATGCCCAAGTTATTGGGATTCACGTTACTTGATTATCATCTGCACACTTCTAAGAGATATTCATGCATAACAGGCATCACAAACACATTAGGCCTGTCTGAATAAATAAATCTACAATGCAAATATGTATTACATATATTACAATGAATTACTAATTAGCCTGTATCCAACAGATGCAATTATTGGACTCATATTTGAATAATAGTATGTTTGCAATGAAGTTCTTTTACTGTCCTAATATGTAACGTAATGAAGTGCTGAGACGAAGGAGAAAATGGTTCTAAATTTGACTGACAGTATAATCTTCCTCTCTTAATCCTCTCCTAATTTTTGAATATTCTTCAATTAGCTTTTCGAATGAAATAGGACTGTTTTCCTGACACAAAGATGAGATTTCCCTAAACCATCGCCTCATACAGGAGCTCTCAGTGAATGTGTTTAAGTTAACGTACACTTAATTTAGCTTTTATCAACATACTCTTGGCTAATCCTAAGAGACACCACAAAATAATAATCTGTCAGGTACGCTTGTTTTAGCTAATAGCTTCCTATTCTTTAATACCATAGTATTATCCATGCAGTGGGACACCAGTTCTCATGTTTTCTAATTTTCCATGAAAATCATTTGAATTGCACTATTAATTAAAGACTGAGGAAAGTGCATCCATCTTGCGAGGGAGATACCAGCAATGACGTCTCTCTGACCTCAGGTGAAATCAGTATTGGTAGTTAATGCTTAGACTGGCAGAATTGGTCTCTGTCCGATATCTGTTCCCTCTTTGGCCAGCAGGTGTCGCTGGCCATCCTGTGTCCCTAGCTCCTAATGTGTTCTCCTGCTCCCTTGGCCACCATGTGGCTTAATAGACTGAGCAGTCAGCTGTGTCATCCAGGCTCCGTTTTTGTCACGGCCTCAACATGTTTAATACTCGGCATTTCTCGTTTTTGGTTTATTTTTCTGTTATGTATTCCCATGTGGTTCCTTGTTTCTGCTCTCAGTTGCCCCCTGTTTGTAGTAATGTTAAGTTACCTTTGTCATCAAGTCTCCCCTGGTGTTTGACCCTTTGTCTGTTGATTGCCCTCACCTGTGCTTGTATTCCTAGTGCTTCTAACTGCATACAGGTGCTTCTTGTTGATCCTCGTCATGTATGTATTTAAGTTCCGGCCCTTGCTTTAGTCCTCAGTTGGTCCTTGTGGATGTTCCTGAGTTTGCTCCCATTTAACTCCTGTGTTACTCCTTGATTTATTCCTGCCAATGTTTAAACCCCCCATGGTCTCTTTTGTTTTCTTGACTTTTCCGATCTGACAAACAAACCCCTGTTCTGGTGAAGCCGCACAGTGGATTGTCCATCTTTCCCGTCTGCCCTTCCTTAAAAGCAACTAAATAACATCAATAGATGCTTCGCGGAATCTGGGGATTTGGAAAGGCTTGTTTTTGAGTCTAGGCCTCATACTGAAAAAAATAGTTGCCACATTACAAAAGAAATACAAAGAGATGAGTAATTTTCTGATGCTTGCATTAGGTGAACCAGCTGAACTTTGCTTTTCAGAAAAACTCACCGCTGAATTTGAGTCTGGAATCAAAGAGGGACGGCTAAGAAAGCAGTTCAGCGTGACATGTACTGGGAAATGGAAAAGTTTTGGGGTTAAATCCCAGCACAGGAACTGGATCTCAAACTGACCTCCGAGACCTGAATCAGTACGTGCTGTAAGATGCAACGAATTAAAGTAATTAAAGTGCAATTAAATACCATATATTCAGACTTCAGAGCTACTGTACTGTTCTGAATTGTACTTTGCTTAAAACATAATTTATGTAAATAAAACATCTTTTCTAGGTAGGAGTGACCATAAATGGGTACAAATTAGAATCCTGGGAGCAACATGTCGTTTTTTGAGTGTTACAGATTGAGGCTTCGAGCGTAAAGGACACATTAACAGTCATGGTAAATATGTGCTTCTCCACTGAGCAGGCAGGCGGGGGCTTATTGCGCATTACCCTCGGGAGGGGCCTCTGACAAGGACCAGTGGCTGTCTCCAACTCAACTAACTTGTGAAGGTAGCTTCAACCTTTCCTGCGGGTGTTGTGGCTCAGTGCCTTAGCATGCTTTGCCTGGGGTCAGAAGGTCACTGGCTCAAATCTCCTGGCTGCCGCTGTGTTCTTACTTTCTCATTTGCATGGTGCTTTTGATAAAAGCACCTGTTGAATTAATAAAAGGTTCAAAATAAAAATGTACTTAGAATTCTGAACGTGATAGGAGATTGGAACGCCATCATCATTCAAAAAAAGCACCCAGCACTTATAGAACAAGTAGAGCGATATGAATTTTAGTCACATCTTATAGGGGCATGATCACATGATCACACTTTGATCTCGGGCAGCTAAATATTCTTCTGTAAAATCTTTGCAAGTAAAATTTTTTCCCACATATGCATCATTATATATTTATGTGTTTTTCCAGAACATCAAGTGTAAGCTGTGCATTTCTGCATTATCATAGAATAAATGTGATCATTTTCAGGTTTTCCTCTTATTAAACATCCCCAAAACACATTGACACCCCCCCAGCCCCATGTCACTGGCCTCCCTTTACAGAAGCTGAGAAAGGAGACTTTTCATGTCATTTTTAACAGAATCATATGTGGCCACATAATCGGTATTCACAGGAATCATTAACAACAGTCTATTCTCAGTAAATGTCTATTAAATAACGTCGAATTATGAACATCTGCATGCTTGTAATAACCTAACACTGTTTTGTTCAGATTTTTGTCTTGTTTGCAATATAAATAATGTTTTTTTGATAAAGTACCCAGTCAAGAAGGCTGAGCCTGTCGGTACAGAGCCTGCTAAAGTGTTTCTGCTGTCTTATGTTTTTATTGCTGAGTTGTCATGTCAACACATTGCAAAAAGTAAAAAAAGAAAATTAGAATTTGCGATTTTGCTTTATCTTGGTCCATGCTGAGTGTTTGCAGGTTGAAAGGCAGCTATTCCAAAAGTGCACAGAGCGGATTATCGCCGGGTGTATGGGAAACAGCCCACAGTGTCACCAGAATAAGACACTTTGTCTGGAGGCCTGTGTCAGGCAGGATCTGAAACAGCTAATTATCAAGGAAAATGACAAAGGTTGGCGGCATCTTAAGGTAAGAAACCCGCAGCACAATGACTGTTCTCAATTTTCATGATTCTTACGGCATGAGGAGCATGCAGTGCTGCCGTTCGCATTTCCCTCTGAGCTTTTTGGGAGGTTTTAGACCCCCAATTTTCCTTACTACTGCAAGAAATCGTCTTTAGTTCCTTAATCTGACAAATGACGAGGTCATAATGCATTTCAGGCAACATAAGCGTTTGAGGCGAAACGCCATTGTGAAGGCTAACTACGGTTCGTTTTCTACTGCACAATGGAGACATTGTGAGGACTCTACACAATCACAGGCTCTGATATTATCCATATTATCTGAGTAGTGCCTTTATTCCTAGACTAGTGTGAAAATGACTTTGGGCAGCTGTTAAGACCGTAACAGACTGATGAGTAAGTGTCAGCCTAGGAACTGTGACCTCACAGAGTATTGGCCAATCGCGCTTTCTGCTTCCTGTCATATTGCGAGTGTACCTGGGGGGCCCTTTCTGCCGATTCCCTACTCAGGCTGGCATGTTTGTGTGCTATGGCCGTGTCACAGAGTATTGGCCAATCGCGCGTTCTGCTTCCTGTCATATTGCGAGTCTACTGAGGGGGGCCCTTTCTGCCGATTCCCTGCTCAGGCTGGCATATTTGTGTGCTATGGCTGTGTCACAGAGGCACATGCTCCTCAGGGCAAGCTGGGGGCCCGTGATAGCTTAGTCTGTTTGAGGGGCACGCTCACGGTGGGGGGGCATTGTTCAATTACCTTGACTTCAAATTGTATGAATAATTTATCTTTCCTGGGGCTGTTTATCCACATGGCTATTTTTGTTCCAATGTGAAAAGGGGAATTGTGTGAGAATGGCCAGGCTCCTTGGGCTAATGATCCAATTCCCACTGAGGGAAGTGACATCATGCAATAAGGGGCGGGGCACACACGCCAGTGGCCCATGAGCATATAACAGCCGGACAGCCTTGTGTATCTCTCCGTGTGCCTGTCTGGTAAACGTGGCCCACCATTTGGCCAGGTACTGCTACACCCTCACCAGGGCCAGTCATAGCCTTTGGCCACGAATTCCCCAGCAGCAGAGTTGAAAATTACAGACAAGCAGCCAAGCAGCATATTGTGGGCATGTGAGAGGAGCTGCTTGTAAGTGAATCGAATATGCAAACGTTGATTTATTAAAATGACCTAAAAGTCGAGTGAGCTTCGCATATGGGGCCCAGTTTGTCATGGGGTCAAAGTTTCCATGGCCATATTCTATGACACCGGTCATGGACCTCCTTTTGAAAAACTGAGAAGCATGCATTTCTGCCAAACAAACTGGGCTAAAGCATTATTAGGAGTGCCCTAGGGCTAAAGCATTATTAGGAGTGCCCTAGGGCTAAAGCATTATTAAGAGTGCCCCAGGGCTAAAGCATTATTAGGAGTGCCCTAGGGCTAAAGCATTATTAGGAGTGCCCTAGGGCTAAAGCATTATTAGGAGTGCCCTAGGGCTAAAGCATTATTAAGAGTGCCCCAGGGCTAAAGCATTATTAGGAGTGCCCTAGGGCTAAAGCATTATTAGGAGTGCCCTAGGGCTAAAGCATTATTAGGAGTGCCCTGGGCATATTTCACATCGATTTCATGTCTGCCTCATTGTCTACTTCATTATTCCAGTGCTAGATTTGATGTAAAAGGCCTCTTGGTTAGACTTTGCAGAGCTGGCCTGGGCTTTACGTCGTGTGTCTTTTGAACAGAAATACATCGAGGAGAAGTCTATGTAGATGGTAGGTTAGGGCTGTCACCTTTGCCTTTCGACCTGCATTTTTCACACTTGTTTGTCCGGAGTGACTTACAAAGGAGAAGGTTCATGCTCAGAGATCCAGATCAGCCAGCATCCAGTGACCCAGGAGCAGCTGGGTTCTAGGCCCTTGCTGGAGGATATAATTATTACACTGGCCACAGCATTCAACTCCATGAGCTTCCAGACATGGGCATCAAACCCCAACCCATTGAGCTATACACCACCCAATTACGGGAACAGGTCACCGTAAAAGAAATTCACCAATCCATCCATCCACCCGTCCATATATTTTTTCATTTTTTCATAACCCCTTATAAAGTACATGCTAACACTGTAGCCTATCCCAAGCAGCAGGGGGTGCCAGGGAATGGACACACAGGACAGGAGGACCAGGAGGAAACCAGAGGATCAGGGGGAAACAGGAGGATCAGGGGGAAGCAGGAG
Source organism: Mormyrops attenuatus (assembly GCA_026777985.1). NCBI lineage: Eukaryota > Metazoa > Chordata > Actinopteri > Osteoglossiformes > Mormyridae > Mormyrops > Mormyrops attenuatus. The sequence continues at coordinate 7,030 of JAODKC010000440.1, forward strand.
GATCGGGGGAAGCAGAAGGTTCAGGAGGAAATAGGAGGATCAGGGGGAAGGAGGAAATAGGAGGACCAGGAGGAAACAGGAGGATCAGGGGGAAGCAGAAGGTTCAGGAGGAAATAGGAGGACCAGGAGGATCAGGGGGAAGCAGGAGGTTCAGGAGGAAACAGGAGGACCAGGAGGAAGCAGAAGGTTCAGGAGGAAATAGGAGGACCAGAAGGAAACAGGAGGATCAGGGAGAAGCAGAAGGTTCCGGAGGAAATAGGAGGATCAGAGGGAAGCAGAAGGTTCAGGAGGAAATAGGAGGACCAGAAGGAAACCGGAGGATCAGGGGGAAGCAGAAGGTTCAGGAGGAAATAGGAGGATCAGGGGGAAGCAGAAGGTTCAGGAGGAAAAGAAGAACTGGTGGAAACAGGAGGATGAGTAGGAAACAGAAGGACCAGGAGTAAACAGAGGGACCAGGAGGAAATGGGAGGAAATAGGAAGATTGGGGGAAACAGAAGGGCCAAGAGGAAACAGGAGGACCGGGAGGAAACAGAAGGAGCAGGAAGAAACAGGAGAACCAGGAGGAAACCCATGCAAATGCAGGGAGAACATGCACAGCAAAGAGTGCCTAAACTGTCTAGCATTTGTGAGCAAACATGAATCATTTTCATGCAAATAAAAGCCTAAAATCTGACATGAAAGGAGAGCTATTGGTACGCAGAGTTTCTAGGCAGCCCCTTCGGGACCCCGCCACACAGCACACAGCCCTTGGGGGATGCCACTGGGCTCTGACGAGCGGCGAGAGGCGTGAGCTTCAGGGCGGCGTCAGCCTGCCGCGAACGGCGACCCCATCAGCATTTCTCTTTGGGAGCACCAATCGCTGAGCCCTGACCTTTGCTCCCTGCCATTCCTGCTGCTGGAGATTAGTAACCTCATTAAAATATCATGCAGAGAATGCAGTATGAGGGCAGAGCGTGCACCTGACACGCCCCTGCCGGCTTCCTGGAGGTACGCAGGCGGAAATGTGCAGTGTGTGCCTGGGAGAGCACTGCTCAGTCACGTTTCCCCTTAACATTATTAACATTAACATCATCTATCTATCTATCTATCTATCTGTCTATCTATCTATCTATCTATCTATCTATCTATCACTTATTTGCACAAGGTGAATGTCCAAATTTAGGTATTTCTGTTGAAGGTCTAAGCGTTGTGATACTGTGCCTATGCTGTGTTGCTTATTCCAGAAATATCTGATCCTTTCTGTGATGAACTTTAGCTTTATGGTTTTTATTTTTTCCACTTATTCTTGTGTCTGATATGTTGCCCATGGCCTGTTACGCACCATCGGGCGCCTGTACTGGAGTCCAGAAGGTTGAATCCTGTGGTCAGCAGAGCTATCATATCGTCAATGGGCCCGTGAGCAAGGTCGTTAACCCCTCACTGCTCGAGAGACACTGGATGATCTGATTTCATCCAGATTCTGTGAGCAAGGGTGGAAAAATATACAAAAAAACAAAATGACAATAAGCATAAAAGCAGGAAGTTGGAGTTAATTGTGTCCAAGGCCACTAGAGGGCTTTTCTCCGAATGGCTACCGTAAAATGTCCTTGTTTAGCAGATTGAGAGACGTGAAGCTGTTCTTCCGGCCCCCGGGGTCAAAGACAGGTCTCTCTCACTGCCTGCTGTTTCTCGCTCAGTGCTCAAAAAGACCCACATAGGACATGCGAGAGCTTACAGCCGCAGGTGTCACATAAATCAGGTCTGACACTTTGGTGGATCGATGGCATTTGATTAAAGATGGGGATTAAGTGAGATGCCCAGATTTAAAGACCTTGGATTCCTTTCCTACCGTGTCTCCAAGTGTAAATGGGAAATGAGAAATCAGGAAATTAAATGGGCCAAAGGAATACAGCCTATGATGAATAAAACGGGAATGTGTGGCCGGTAAGCAGCCGCTCACCGGTTTCCGCGGTGACCTCATGCCTGCTGCGTTGCGGGTTTGATCCCTGCATATGGATTTTGCACGTTCTGCCCGGCTTGAGGGAGCCCCTCGCTCTCTCAGTGTCCTCTTCTGGGTAGCAGACAAACAGCTGGATGAATGGGTTTCTGCAAATTACACTCTGTAGTGGGGTGACATCATGCAGGTTGCCCTCTGCCCTATGCTGCCTGCAGTAGCCTTTAGCCTTTAGCTCACCTGCACTGCATGAGTGCTTATGGAGGACAGACAGAGGGAAAATCATCTGTTTAAGCTTATGGTAAGTTCTGACACAGATTCGCACGCTAATAGCCAGTGCATTTTTAAGCATTAGCATTAGCATTACGTTTGTCCTCTTTCTGAGGGACGATGCCTTTGTATACTGTTATGTCAAGTATTTTCTTTACTTCTCCATTGCATGCTACATGGAAGCAGATCATGGGATATGCAGAGGGAGGATGGCTGCTTTCTATTAAAGGGACGCCACTTTATTTTTGGGAATGTGGAAGCAAGGCACTGCGTGGCACTGCAGGGCACTGCAGGGTTCTGCACAGTGCACTGCGAAGCACTGCAGGCACTGTGAGGCATTACGAGGCACTGCGCGCACTTTCCTGCTTGTAGCCGCTCTTGAGATTACGGTCCGCTGAAACGCCTCAGAGCAATAACTCAAAGGGACGGCTGTGGCTGCCTTGGAGTACACGCTTCACATAGCCAGATAAAATACGTGTAGTGCTCACCTCAGTGAATCAGAGCCACAAATCAGGGTGCCCAGGGGCCGGGACGGCAGTGAGCCTTTGCAGGCTTGGAGGAGGGCAGCGTGACTTCAGATGTGCGGTGATCAGGAAGTTCCTTAAGCACACAGTCACCACACGAAAGTGCAGCAAGGAAGTGTCTCTCCTGGGAAACCAAGGCTTCACAGCCAGGACAATCTCGGGGGAATAAAGCTCAGTCTGCTGCAGTTATAATGTATATCACTGCAACTTAATTCATGCCTTTTACTTATTTATTACTACACTTATGCCTTTCTCAGGGTGTGTGGGGGGCACTAGAAAAAAACAGGGATGATGGGTCTTTGGGATTTCATTCTATCAATTAGCACCCATTCACACCCAGAACAAAAGGTGAGGGTGATTACTATTAAGACCTCAGTCATGGTAAAAAAAAAACAGCCCAAACACTTCAAACTGGTTTTTACTCCCAGCATGTAAATTATTGTTCCTGAAAATCGCATTTTCCCTCCATCTAAGTAAACGCCTCAGTAGACAAAGTATTCATTTAGTTAAATAATCACAGGTTGTTTCACAGCCCAACTGAAATGTTCCCCAATATGCTGCATTCTGAGTTCCCATAGTAATCTAATTACTGTCCATTACACAGAATCTTTCTTCGTGAAATGTTAAGGAAGTAGTGTACAAAGACTGGCTATACAGCATCTGTTAGGTGCTGACAGAGCGATTCATTTCAAGATGAGTCAAGAAAGTGGTTTGGTGTCACAAAATGTTGTTTTTGATATTTCAAAAGCTAATATTTTTTTGCTCAGCAGATGACAGAGGCAGTAATTGTGTCAAATTACTAAGGTTAGGCAACATATGCATTTAATTAACTGTGAATTCAATGACCCACTGAGTCACAGCATATCGGCATCACATAAGCAGGCAAGAAACAATCAGGGCCACCGCATAAATTAATCACGGTGCATTCAGAACTAATATGAAACTTTCACAGAGTTTCAAAGTGCTATAATGATGTCATGGCCCGTGCTATTCCAGGCTGCATCGAGAACTGCTCCCTGATAGAAAGCCACTCAAATATGTACAATGCATGATAAATAGCAGTCAGTTCCAGATTTCTTTAAATAAAGAGGGCATCCTCTGTTTGACTTTGTCTTTTGTATAAATTACATTCTTCTCTTCAATTCACTGCTTATGTTCTTAATTTTGTCCTATGGTAGCAGTGGGATTAACAGAAAGAAAGACAAATAGTCCATTATAGAGAAAGCCACAAGGCAATATCCATCTCTGTAAATCGCTTTAACTCGGATATAAACTTTAATAGATATCCAAGGGAACGATTATGTCATTCTTACAGGCTCAGTCACTAGCCGGTGGAGTAATAGGCATAATGATTGTAATAAAAATGCAGCATCATATCTGAAATACATTTACACGCGTGTGTCTGGGCAAGACATGAATCAGTATCAGATGCTGCTGGTATTATACCGGTATTATACTGGTATTATACTGGTATTCTGTGAAGAGGTGCAGGTGCTGGACAGATAGGAATCTGACTTTATATTTGTCACAAAACAAGTTACTGAAAGGAAAGTCGTTTTTAACATTTTAATAATAATTTAAAAATGCACATTATTAATTTCACCCATCCTTCAGGTTAATTCTTCCAGTCATAGATACATTTTCATGGGAGTTTTACATACCCATGGAATCTTATTTTAGTATTTTGCTCAAAGTTTGTCATATAAAATCCATATTATTGGTTGGTTGCATTGCTGCCGTGTTGCACGCCAGGCCTGGTTGCATTGTTGTCGTGTTGCACGCCGGGCCTGGTTGCATTGCTGTCGTGTTGCACGCTGGACCTGGTTGTATTGCTGTCGTGTTGCACGCTGGACCTGGTTGCATTGTTGTCGTGTTGCACGTCCAGCCTGGTTGCATTGTTGTCGTGTTGCACGCCGGGCCTGGTTGCATTGGTGTCGTGCCGCACACCGGGCCTGGTTGCATTGCTGTCGTGTTGCACGCTGGACCTGGTTGCATTGCTGTCGTATTGCACGCCGGGCTTGTTTTACAGATTGATTTGTTCTACAGTTTGTGCTCATTTCCCATTCAGATACCCTGTCATACAGAAGCACAGGAACAGCCCACCAGGACTTGTTCCAGCTCCAGTCGCCTCTTTGCTGCCTCATTGCCCCCGTTTCCATCTACTTTTCAACCCCAAGTCGGAGCCCTGAGCCAGAAGTCACACCTGTGAAGGGTGGGCATCCTGTCCTGTGGGAGTCCCTTCACTGTGCCTTCCCTATGACAAACCTCACTCCCCCAACCCAACAACACTGCATGATGAACACAAAGCCTCTGGCCGCCCCCTGCACCCTCGGCCTTTTTAAAAACGTTAAAAAAAAAATGTGTATTTTTGTGCACCTGTTACCATGTGAAGTATGG
>JAODKC010000441.1:0-12110 GCA_026777985.1 Mormyrops attenuatus
TAGGAATTGACATCTTGCTGCCAAATTTGGTCAGCCTAGGTCTTACGGTTTAGGCTGCACATTCAGTTTTAGGGCAGAAAAATAATAATCCTAAGAAAACCTGTAAGGTTCCATTGCACTCCGTGCTTTGGAACCTTAATAAAAATATATGAAATATATTCAGCTGTACATAATCTATACATAAGTGACATGGTCAAAGTCATTGTGCTGTGCAATATAAGCACAATGTGAAAGAGACCTGAGAAATGTACCGACAATTTAGAAAGTATAAACTGAATGTAAACAGTGCTCATGGGATTATGGGCACATGTACACAGTGTGCACAGTGCAATGTCAGTGTTACAGTGACGGAAAAGTCACTGTAGAGTCTGGTGCAAGTACTTTGGGGCACTGAGACTTGTACAGGTTTAGGAGCCTTATGACCTGGGGGAAAAAAGCTACTCTTTGACCTCTCAGTTCTGGTTATAAGGCTGTGGAATTGTTTGCTTGAGTTCAGCAGGCAGAACAGAGAGTTATTGGGGTGGGAGGGGTCGTTGAAGATTTTTATTGCTCTGGTCCTACTGCGTCGGGTGTAAAAGTCTTGCAGGGAGCGCAAGGCAGATCTGGTGCAGCACTCTAACCACCCTCTGCAGGGCTATCCAGTCCTGGATGGAGCTCCTGTGTTGAGGGTGATTGCGCTGGATACACAGTTGCCTACTCTCTCCACCTGGGGTCTTCCTGTAAAGAAATACAGAATACATCAGCTCAGCTGGTCACTCAGTCCCAAATCCCTCAGCTTGGTGAACAGTCTGAGAGAGACTATGGTGTTGAATGTCCAGCTGTAGTCTATAAAAAGCATTCTCACATAATTCCCCCTCTTTCCATCCACATGAGTGAGGGTAGTGCGTAGAACATGAGAGATAGCGTCCTCGGTTGATCTGTTGGCGCAGTAGGCAAACTGCAGTGGATCAATGGAGTTGGGGATGAAAGAGCAGATGAAGTTCTTAACAATCTCTCAAACACCTTCATGACAAGAGATGTTAAGGCCACAGGGTGATAATCATTGAGGCTGGAGGAGATGTTACTTTTTGAAACCGGGACGATTGTGGATTTATTAAAACATGCAGGTACAACAGAATGAGACAGAGACTCGTTGAAAATGTGGGTGAACACATCGGCTAGCTGTTCAGCGCAGAAACCGCAGTACACGTCCGGAGATGCCATCTGGTCCCACAGCTTTTCTGGTGTCTTTACTTGCTGCAGAGCAACACGCATGTCGCGCGCAGTCACGGACACTGGGGCCCACTGATGTTCCTGCACTGCGCTAGCAGGCTGTCGGTGGACTGCTTGCTGTTTGCTTCAAACCACACGTAGAATGTGTTAAGTTCGTCAACAGACATGGAGACAGCACTCTTAAAGCCTGTAACGGTGCGCAGACTGTGCCACAAACGGCAGGAGTCGTTGAGCTCGAAGACTCCACCCGCTCTTGGTACCTGCATTTCACCTCTCTGACTATGTGCCGGAAGTTGTAATACCCTGCCTTGTACCGTCCCATATCACCAGTGCTGAGTCCTTTGTTGTAGGCAGCAGTATGTGTATTTACTACTACCCGGATGGATTTGTCGACCCATGGTTTCTGACTGGAAATGGTCCGAATGGTGGCTGAGGGAATGATCTGGTTGGCCAGCATGTTGATGAATCTGATGGTGACTTCTGTAAACTCGCTGATGTCCTCTGAACTGACCCGGAACACGTCCCCGTCAGCACGTCCTGCAGCTCAGCTTCAGATTGGTCAGTCCAGCGCTTTACCGTTTTCGTCACCGGCACATCTTGAATGAGTCTTTGTTTGTATTCTGGGATCAAGAATATGGCATCGTGGTTGCTTTTCCCAAAACCTGGCTGTAGAACTGGCTTGTACCCGTGTTTGAACTGGGTGTAACAATGATCCAGTGTAATAGTTCCCCTGGTTGGGCCCGTGATGTGTTGATGGCAGTTCGGCATGACCTGCCTGAGGCTCGCCTTGTTGAAATCACCCGTTACAATGAGGGTGGCGTCCGGGTGTCTGTTCTGGCAGTCACTGAGCACATCATGTAACTGAGCCAAAGCCGTACCTGTGTCCACTTGAGGTGGGATGTAAACAGCCATAGCGATGATGGCTATAAACTCACGGGGCAGAAGAAATGGCTGGCAGCTGGCATGATGGTCAGCTCCTCCAGGTGAGGTGCTCAGGAGCGAGAGACAGTTGTAATGCTCCTGGGGTTGTACCATCTGTTGTTGGTCATGAAACATACCCCCCTGCCTTTTGATTTTGTAGCCTCCTCCGTTCTGTCCACTCGAAGCACGGTGAATGACTCAGTTGGTGTCACAGCGAGGTCCAGAACCACTGGCGTTAGTCAAGTCTCCGTGAAACAAAGAGGGTTGCAGTCCCTGATACTGCACTGGAACTTAACTCTGGCCTGGGGCTTATCTAGTTTATTCTCCAGTGACTAGACATTAGCTAGTAAGATGCTGGGAAGTGGTGGACGGTGTGGTTGTTCCCTCAGTCTTAGTTGAACTCCGGTGCGTTTTCTCTGGTGCTTCTTTGTTCACTGTCGCGTCCTTCTCCATTGTTGTGGTCAGCAGCGTGAAGGATCTTGGGGGCCACGGCCGACTGATTGGAAACTCTGCTAAAAAGCTGTTTTCCGATGTTCAGAAGGGTGTTGCTGTCATAGGTTATTAGAGCAGAAATCGTGTGTAAAAAAGAAACAATCAAAAGAAGGTAAAAGATAACATGAGTGCACAGCCTGATCGGAGCAATCAGGAAGGCACCTAACCTCAGCCGTGCCATTCTAGAGGCATTCTATGACAACTTTAGGATTCCAGCAAAGCTCCCAGAGCTTTATAATAAATATTAATATTACTTACAGTAATCAATATACATCTCCATGTACACCATATGGCCAAAAGTATTGGGACACCTGCCTTTACACACACATGAACTTTAATGACATCCCATTCTTAATACATGGACTTTAAAATGGAGTAGGTCCACATGTTGCAACTATAACAGCTTCAACTCTTCTAGGAAGGTTGTCCACAAGGTTTAGGAATGTGTTTATGGGAATTTATGACCATTCTGCCAAGAGAGCATTTGTTAGGTCAGGCACGGATGCTGGATGAGAAGTCCTGGCTCGCAGTCTCCACTCTAATTCATCCCAAAGGTGTTCTATCAGGTTGGGCTCTGTGCAGGCCAGTCAAGTTCCTCCACACCAGACTCGCTCATCCATGTCCTTATGGACCTTGTTTTGTGCACTGGTGCGCAGTCATTTTGGAACAGGAAAGAGCCATCCCCAAACTGTTCCCACAATTTTGGGAGCATGAAATTGTGCCAAACTTTACAATGCTTTACTGCATTGTGCCAAACTTTACATTTAGCACAATGCAGTCAGGCAAGTACCGTTGTCCTTTCAACCACCAAATCCAGACTCATCCATCAAATTGCCAGACAGAGAAGTGTGATTCGTCACTCCAGAGAACACGTATCCACTGCTCTAGAATCCATGTATTACACCACTGCATCTGGCGCTTTGCATTGCACTTGGTGATGTAAGGCTTGGATGCAGCTGCTCAGCCATGGAAACCCATTCCATGAAGTTCCCTATGCACTTTCTTGAGCTAATTTGAAGGCCACATGAAATTTGGAGGTCAGTAGCTATTGACTCTGCAGACAGTTGGCGACTTCCGCACACTGTGTGCCTCAGCATGCGTTGTCCCCGCTCTGTGATTTTATGTGGCCTACCACTTCGTGGCTGAGCTGCTGTTGTTCCCAATTGCTTCCACTTTGTTATAATTCCACTATCAGCTGACCGTGGAATATTTAGTAGTGAGGAAATTTCACGAATGGACTTATTGCGCCGGTGGCATCCTATCACGGTACCACGTTTGAATTCACTGAGCCCCTGACAGCGACCCATTCTTTCGCAAATGTTTGTAGAAGCAGTCTGCATACCTAGGTGCTTGGTTTTATACACCTGTGGCTATGGAAGTGATTGGAACACCTGCAATGATGCAATGATTTGGAAGGGTGTCCCAGGACTTTTGGCAATATAGTGTATATATACATATAAGATTTCAGAAGCTAAAATGGAACAAAAAGAGAGAAAAAAGAAAAAAAAGAAAAAGAAAAAAAAGAAAAAAAAATCAAATCAAGACTCACATCCTCACATACTTAAATACAAATTATTATTTACAGGTTAACTAAGTCAAACAGTCTATTTCTGTTTTTGAGTCTTTGGAGCCCTATGCATAGTCAGACCTTGGACATTCGCAAGGTTACGTTCCAGAACCCGTTGGAAATGAGGAGGATTCGCGGATGTTTGGTAGTCACCAAACATGGTAATATGTTCTTATTTCTATAGTTTAAACCCTAAATATGACCCCAGTCAGGCTCCCAAAACACTTTAGTTTCATTTAAAAGTTAGCGTAATACATTTCCTTTAAAAAAACAAATGTTGGATGTATAAATAGAGTACAGTATCGCCTAACGGATATTTGTCACACTAGCACGTTTACAGTACAGTATATTAATGTTACCCCTACTAATTCATAGAACACGGCATTGGTTGGCGTTTTGTTTTGCATTCACGGTAAAATAAAATGAGTAAACGAACCCTTTCAGTGTTTATAGCAAATGCGTCTCGAGAGTGAAACCAGGGACGCATTTGCTACAGTATGTACATAAACATTAGCACCTTTCAAGAAATTTATAATTTTTGCACGCTGAATTTATGTTAATGTGTACTTACTATTACAAAATAGTAAATTAACGGTTAGGGAATAAACTTTGTGAATGAGATTCGCATCTTGTAAAGGTACAGTACAGTACGTAGATAAAAAGTAACGTTTCCATAAGAATGCCATATTTTTTAAGGGATTTTTTTAATGATTTATATTGTATGGAGTGGTGTGTGTTGCCTAAACCCTGCCGGTGGCTCTGTGTCTGTAGTTGGGAACAAAGAGGCACAAATCTTTAGCTGGCGTTCAGCTTGGATGCAGGATTTAATCTGCAGCGCTGGCCTCTATGGCGTTTTAGGGTTCTTCCTAGCGGCCATCTAGTGACCTGTTTAAGTATTGTCCCTGACACAGTGTTCACAGCAGAGCACCAAGTAAAATGAGTTTTACACTTATAACCATAGCAAACACTAGGAAAATAAAAAATATTCGGGTGTCTTATTTTATCTCTTGTAATATCTTTATGAACTGTAACACTATGAACATTATACCTATCATTTTTAACCTTTTACATATACAGATGGGTAAAATCTCTTAAACTCCTCATTAATCTCCCTATGGTCCATTTTAATACCAGACCCAGCTATTGACTCTGCAGACAGTTGGCGACTTCTGCAAACTGTGCACAGTATTGCATGTGTGTAACGTCACATTAGTTTGGAGCCCCTAAGGGTGGGAAAATATTTTTTGAAATAGTTTTGCATTCCCTCGCAAAACTTTTGGGATCCCTTGTGATAGTTTTGCGTTACTAACAATGACTGTAATGTGTCCGTTTAAAGTACAAAACACAAAATTACAGAACTCATGAGTATAAACCTCAACAATACAGGCATATGCTGTAAAGTGTGCTTTAACCATTAAACTATGGGGGACAATGTGCACCATGTAACTTCAATATTTTGAGGTTTTTATATGTATTTATTAATAATTGCACTGTCCATGTGAATGTATCCATTCATGGCTGGGCTATTGAACACAAAGTGCACACACCAGACCTGCGAGCACAGAAAGTTTACAACATAGTTTTCACATCACCCGCCCCCCAAATCTACACCTTTGGTTTTGGGTTAGGTGTTCCAAAGAATATCCTCATAAAATCATAGCAGAATGAGGTTTTCTTCCAGTACATTATTTTCTGATGTTCAGAATGGTCTCTATGTTGTATAGTATACCATCATTATAATGTTGTGGAATAGAGAATTATTATATATATCTTACTGAAACTTGCCAAATTCAAAGCATAAAATGCACCGGAAGTATACCTCATACTTCTGCAACCAGAGAAAAAACTTTTATGTTTGAGTCCCAGGCAGTATAATGCCCAATCATCGCATTCCATCCGATTTTTAAAAGTTTTCAAAGATGCTGCTTATTGGATGAAACGGTTGTCACTGAAATTTGGTGTTCTTACATAAAGTTAATTATGGTGAAACAAGATCATGGACAAACGTTCTGCCAGTCAATAATGCTATGCTAGTAGAGTATCAGAGCATAAATGTCAGAAACCACTTCACAGTGAAGAATGACAGTTATTCATTTATGTAGATAACAGATTAAGCTTCCAAATGAGGATAAGTATGCCACTTTTTTCGCTCATTTTGTTAGAAAACTCTGGAGATGAATGACATAGATATAACTACAGATCTACAGATATTGGCTTACTTTTTTTCTGCGACGAGTGAGCGAACGGATTGAAAGCTTGACAGTCATTTTTATAGGAAAAGGTAAGATAAGAGATAAGATAATCCTTTATTACTCCCATAAGTGAGAAATTTGCATTTCAGTTTTTTTTCTGTTTTCTGTTTTATCTTGATGCTGTTATAGTCTATGATTTCCTTTTTATTGAGTTTGAAGTGCTTTGAGTTTGGAAGAGTTTGAAGTGCTTACTTTTCATTTAATCTTTATTTACTTTTTAAACACTTTTATTTAACTTCTGGTCACTCGTGCCCTATAAATATGGCCATCATGGTAGTTATATTCTTACTTATTACCAAAAAAATTGTGGCACATAAAAATATAGAACTTTTTAGACATGTTGCTTAAAGGATCTTAGGCATAGTGAGACTGGATTTTTATTTACTGAGATTTTAGTTTAATTTAGGGTCCTCGGTCATGTGGACGCTGAGGTACATGAAGCTATCCACTCTCTCCACCAAAGTGCCATTGTTCTTGATCTGGGTGAGGGTCTTTTGCTGTTTTCTCCACTAAGGTCCACTAAGCATTTGGAATTAAAATGGTATGAGGTAGCAACGAGGGTGTCTTCGCTATTTGGCATCACCCGATCATTCGCGCAGTGCCAAAAGTGGTATAATGATATCAGAAGATGGGAAAAACGGAAGCTCGCTGCTGCACGAGATCAGCGACTGGGAACTTAATTATACCAGTGTGTGTTTTTTATTTTAATTCTGGGTCTGCAGTTCGCAAAGTATAAATAAAAGTGCGATCTTTGTTCAAGAAAACATAGCCCGCACTAAATTGTGTTTGCACAATTTAGATTCCTTACCAGGCTACAGACCAGTGGTTCCCAACCTTTTTTGGCCTGTAACCCCATTTTGACATCACAAATTTCTGGCGACGCGATAGACATTTTTTTTTCTAGAATTAGTTTTTGATCATGTTTGTTATACCGTGTTGCAAATACAAAGTAGCCAGATTAGTGCACAAAGTCACATTTTATTTTCCTTGATCACATGTACAATTAGGCGAGCTTGTCTTTACAAGGGTGAAGGTGATCGCGATCATTTTATTTGAACTCATTTATATATATTGATATTTATGAACGTGAAAGAATAAGACTGTATGTAGAGCTGGGCGATATGGCCTAAAAATAAAATCTCAGATTTTTTCACAATAAATCCGATTTTCGATCTTAATCAATTTTCCCCTCCCCTACTCAAAATCAAACTACAGATGACAAATAAATGGTTCAAAACAAATTTTAACTTAATTTTGTTTTTTACTTTACGGTTAAAGTGCAATCTGACAGTATGTATGGGCACCATATGTCATTGTGATATACATCGTGACAACGTTTATTATCGCCTTCCACCGTGCCCCATTCTTATCATATGGCACACAGTTCGAAAACGTGTCAGGTTGCTTGCTTAACTTTGGATGTTGTGCTGGTGCTGCTGCTGTTTTCATTTCGCTGGGAGCTGCACTTCTCCCACTCCGCTGCGTGCCTCTGCTTTAGGTGATGGAATAAATTTGTCGTGCTGCTTCTTTTGGTTCCAACAGTTTTTAAACAGACTTTGCAACGAGGACTTGTTTGGTCTGTGTCCGACGGCGAAAAACCGAACCAATTCCATATTACAGATGTAGCAACACTTTCTTGGGCACAAGCACCAGCTTTTCTCCTGTCGTTGCCATGTTGTTTGTGAATCTGCTACAGTGCTTGGGTGCGCCGCGCTAATTTACCCGTCAAGAACGGTGCGTCGCATTAGTTCCGATTTTGGCGCTCGCGTGTAAAATAAGTCATAAAATCGATTTTCATAAAAATACATCGTCCTGAACTGTAAATTCGAATTAATTTATGAAATTGATGTATCGCCCACCTCTAATTGCACGTGGTGTTCTAATCATAATTTTTAAAAGAATAATAATTATTGAAAAAATAGTTTTTATCAGTATTTTTTTTTTATCAATTACTAGACATTTCAGGGGCCCCCATTTAAATTCCAGGCGATCCCACATGGGGTGGCGACCCCAAGGTTGAAAAACACTGCTAAAGACGATTCAGCTCTTCTTCCAGCTGATTCCTCCTTGCCTGTGCTGCTGCCAGCATACACTCTTGGCATGGGCACACGCAGTTTAGCATCACACCTTCTAAAATCCTCTAATGTGTACAGACATCCATCACGCATGGCAATGTTATGCAACATACAACATGCCACAAAGAATGCTGGGACCTTCTGAGTGCTGTATTGTAGTGTTCCACCTGACTTACTAAATAACAATCCAGCAATTCTAATGTCCTTTCAATTACAGTATGTGCTTCATTCTGACATTGAACTCGAAAGATATTTTTAATGATACAGTTCGTTTTTTTATGTATATTTTTTCATTTGGTGTTTCATTAAACAGTATGATTATGAGAAAGGACCAGATTTACGCAATAATAAAATGCAGATAAATAAAATAACAAAAATATATTAGTGCACCTCGAGGGTGTAACCTGTGTTTTTCTAAAATGCGCCGTTGAAGTACAGTTTAACAATGCCCTACTGACTTTTGACGTGGTTTTTGTTGGTCAAAAGCGCAATGGCATTGCACTGCCTTTGCATAGCAACGTACCGACAATGCCCTTGGCCTTGCCATATTTAAAAACCACCTCTCCTACAAGCGGAAAGTGGGCGCAAAATCATTTAGGGTATGTTCACACTAGGCAAGCTGAAAAACGCAATGAAAAGAACAATGCCTTTTTCTGCGTTTTCTGCCATTTCTATGATAGTACATGATTGTCTCTAGTGTTTGAAGGAGAAAAGTGGGAGTAAAAATACATACAAACACTTTGGAATGGTTGTATCCATTTTTCATTGTCATCAATCGGAGTGCGTGGTGCAGAGAAATGCGTGCAGCAGTACATTTTCAAAATGCACTGCAATATAGTGCACTAGTGCGAACATCATACATTGCTTTCTATGCAAAGTGTGATGTTCTACTGAATTGCAGAAGGCGTGCGTTGTTGAAAAGCGTAGTGCACATAGTAGAACGAGCCCGTAGCATTTTGACAATGTGTGCGCATGGCGTGAAAATGAGCAATCGCTAGATATGCCTATATAAGGAAAAAAAGGTTATACTATAAGAAAGAAAGAAGGGGAGATTGAAATGAGAAAGAAGAAAAGGAGGTCAAAAAGGCACCAAGGAAATTAACTGAGAGGGTAAGAAAGAAAAAAATGGGAGGAGAAATTGGCAATGGTGGGCACAGCTAACCTAAAAGTTAGATTTAATAACTGTTAATCTGCTAACTTCAAAGTTTAATTCGACAACACTAAAATGATAAACCACTAAAAATATACAATGTAAGCTAACAATGACTGCTAACTTTTATTATATGAATCTGGTATGATTTTGGGTTCTGAAACCCTTAAAAACAACTATACCTGAAATCAGACAAGTTATGTGACTAAGCAAGATATTTTGCTTCGTGATATAGGCCCCAGTTCCCCACTTAGTTCAGTGTACCCCAGTTTAAAGGGACTTTGTCTTCATTCATTTATATTTATATATATTATCAACCATAAATACAGCAAGTTATTGACCAATCACAGCGTGTTTTAAATGGTAAATGGACTGCATTTATATAGCGCTTTTCTACTCCTACGAGCACTCAAAGCGCTTTATAATTCATGCCTCACATTCACCCATCCACACACATGCATTCATACACTGGTCGCAGACACACTCACAAAAGACCAGAACAAATATATGTGATTTCTGGATTTACAAACATTTTTGACCGCTAAACTTTACTTTTTTTTATTTTACCTGAAAAAAAGGTACAGTTAGTGGAACTAAATTTAGCAGAAGGTTTTCACAGATAGCAGAAACACTAATCTGCTAACGAAACACCTTTGCTAATTAGTGGTTAGTGGATTAGGGAAACCCTGCCTGCCACTGAAAATGGGCACCAATTTGTTAGTCCACTAGCCGTTATCCAAAATGTCCTTGTGTCCAACCAAGGCCCAATGGGTCATCACATGTCCTATATGGGCCTTGACAGGCTGGGCCCCCAGCATACCATGAGCAGGCCAGAGTTAGAGATATAGTAATCCTCAGCGCTGTGCCTCATCCAAGACATCGACAGCACCCCCAACCCAGGCATAGTACACCACACATGTCCAGCTAACCAAATCATTATATGATTTTTTCCCCTCCTTGAATGTGTGATTGTATGTATGAGTGGAGTACTTATCTGGTGAAATATGTTTAAAAAAGCAGGGCATGCAGGTGAACTCAATCCAGGGCAAGATACACAGGGATGTGGGTGTGTGGTAACTGGAGGACTACCATCCCAGATCAGCTAAGTGACCCAGCCCCGGTACACCTGGTCATCCACCCCACTGCAGCCCACCACAGCCAAAGGGCAAAAGAACTACTCATTGAGCTCAGGGCAGTGACAAGAGGAAATGAAACAAACTAGGGGAGGTGCCGGGATTGGGAAGGCTAGTGAAGATAATATTTAAAGGAAGGAACAGAAGGATGGAAAAGAGGAAATAGAAGGAGGGGATTTTATGCACAGTATGTGTGATGGTAGAGTATGATAAATGTACTTGTATACACACATACGCTTACATATACCTGTAGGAATATTTAGCTCAGGAAAATTTTAATATCTCCACCAATATGTTTGGAATTAATTAAATTTAAACTAATTATTATTTAGTGATGATTATTCACTAATTGTTATGCCGAATGGGTGGTTCCCCCAAACTCCGTTGTGGAATCCCTGTGAGTCTGTTAATGTGAGACTTAAATGGGATTCATTAATTACCAGTATCGCTTAATAACCTGGGTTAGAAGGCTCGTCCACCGAGCTACATCACCAGGTAATGTAAACGATTGGTAGCAAAGCTCCCCTCATGGCTGTAGAGAGAGAGTCTCGCGATATTTCAGGTGAGTTTGAGGTTTCAGAGCTTAGTAGCCAGAATCGCACCGAGACAGGCACTATTGTGAGCACTCAATGAATGGAGGCTGAAGTTGTGTAAAAGACATGCATTTATTCCTAACTAACACTACAACTAACATAAGACAGTCATTACATTTATCACAAGCAACAAACACGAAATAATGGAATAGACACAAACAGAATGTAATTATGGAAATGCAATGACCAGATTTCAATGGGTAATTTTAAAAAGGGAATACTGTGCTGCAAAGCAAGCACAGTCTATAGACACACGACCCTAAAGTCATAAAGCAGGTTAACGGAATAACTTAGGTTGTCAGAATGAAAGGAAGTGGGTTTACTTGGTTGCAGAGTGGAGGGGGTCTCGGCAGTAGACGGCAGAGGTGATGCGCTGAGGAAATGATAGCCCTCGATCAGGCGCAGCTTCTGCAGCGGTTGTTGGAGTGGAGCCCTTGGATTCTCTCTCCTTGTGCAGCTTTAGGGTGCAAGGCTTTGTCTTGGTTGCAGTTCTCTACTGGGTAGCAGGCCTTCACCGGCAAGCTTCAGGAGGGCTTCTCGTGGGCTGCTCTTCTCTGTCTTTCTGCGGGCTGATGTTCTCACTTCTCTCTTAGGGCTGAAGTGCTGCTCTTTGTTCTGAGGTGCCAGGTTTTATGGTGTAATGTTCATGAATAGGGATGACCAGGAATTCGACACCTGAACCAATGGTTGACCGTCCATTTGGCGGGCTTTCAGT
>JAODKC010000442.1:0-12107 GCA_026777985.1 Mormyrops attenuatus
ACATGGATGGTAACGCCTTCTATGTCCAATCCATGCAATGGGGCAACCCGATATGTAAACTGGTTTGCTTTCTAAAAGTTTCATTTAAAAACATGTGTGGTTTAGCTTAATGGTCTCCAATCTTTATTACAGTGAGAACTACTTGTGCCAAGAACCTTGGGTGCGATGTGTTTGATATAATACAAAATTGGTGGGGGTGGCGGTGACGGTTAAAATGATCAGCTTTGTCCGAGGCAAAGTGAAATCCTTTGGAGTGCCCCCCAAAATTTCTAGAATGTGTTATGTGGGCTACTAGTACCTCAGGGTTGACATGTTGATGACCACTGTTCTAGCCAAAAAGGAGATTTGGGTCATTAAAATGTCCTTGAGTTTCAAATGCTCTTTCAATGTGTTATTACCTCTCTGTCCCAAGGTTTCAGTACTGTACTGTAGTCCTTGGCAAATACATTAGTTCCCTTTGTTTTAGGTTATTGCTGTGTAGTGTTTTTGGCAGATTACAGTGTTTGCAATTTAAACCACTACTCAAGCTGATTTAATATGTTGACGTCAAACCTGTCTGCCAAATTCAAAATATGTTAAATGGCTGTCTACTGCAGGACATATGAGTGGATTTATCTCTGTTTACTGTCAGCTTAGTGTGCCACGCCAGAGTGTCTTTATGCTGGCTTTCGCCTAAAGGCTGGTGCAAGGGGATATTCCACCTTTTGTCTTTGGTGGGGGCTCTGCTAGGTCATGCTTATAAAGTTTGGGACGCTGTGCAGTTTGGAAAGTCACAGGGTAGCTATTTCTGTGCTATTCTATTTAAAATGTTGAGGCTGTGAAAATGTTGGGCGCCAATGTTGGGAGTGTGAGGTATGGAATCGGGAAGCTGTACTGATATCACATCTGCGGTGTATCCCACCTGTGTGACCCCTTTAGGATGAGCAGCTGGACGGATGGATTGGAAACAAATGCAATTATTAGTTAAGTGGAGTTGAGGTGAAGTAAAATCCCTGGATGGAGCTGTTGTTTTACACATGTATTTAAGAAAAATTACATCAGTAAATACTTAGCCATTACTGCATGCAAATATTATATAAAAGGTGCCTATTATAAAAAGTGAATTCCCAGTAATTAATGGGCTGAAAGCTTTCATTTTGGCTTTATTTATGTAACTCAGTTTGTAATGTCCATTTGTAATGAAGCATATCGTTTTGTATAATTTAGTTCTTAGGCTTTTCATTTGAAACAGACTGCAAATGTTCTTTTTTTAATGCATAAGTGGATAATCGCTGCGATGGGTTGGTGCCCCATCCTGGGTTGTTCCCTGCCTTCCGTCTGTAGCCTCCAGGATAGGCTGTGGATCCCCCCCCCAACCCTGAATTGCGGTCGTGTCATCGGACTTGTGGCCGCATGTATTAGACACTCGGGTGAGGAGAGGGAAGGAGCTGTCAACCGATCACCACCTGGTGGTGGGTTGGCTCCACTGGTGGAGGAGGAAGCCGGTCAGGCCTGCAGACCCAAACATATAGTGAGGGTCTGCTGGGAACGATGTCTGCCGGAATCCCCTGTCAGAAGGAGCTTCAACTCCTACCTCAGGCAGAACTTCGCCCATGTCCCGGGGGAGGCAGAGGACATTGAGTCCGAATGGGCCATGTTCTGCGCCTCCATTGTGGAGGAGGCTGACTGGCGCTGTGGCTGTAAGGTGGCTGGTGCCTGTCGCGGCAGCAGTCCCCGAACCCGCTGGTGGACACCAGCGGTGAGGGATGCCGTCAAGCTGAAGAAGGAGTCCTATAGAGCCATTTTGACCTGTGGGACTCCAGAGACAGCTGATGAGTACCGGCGGGCCAAGCGGAACGCAGCTTCTGCGGTTGCTGAGGCAAAAACTTGTGTGTGGGAGGAGTTTGGCGAGGCCATGGAGAACGACTTCCGGATGGCTTCGAGGAGATTCTGGTCCACCATCCAGCGGCTCAGGGTGGGAAAGCGGTGCAGCATCAACACTGTTTATGGTGGGGATGGAGCGCTGCTGACCTCAGCTCGGGATGTTGTGGGTCAGTGGAAGGAATACTTCGAAGACCTCCTCAATCCCACTGACATGCCTTCCAATGAGGAAGCAGAGTCTGGGGACTTGGGGGTGGACTCACCTATCTCTGGGGCAGAGGTCGCTGAGGTGGTTAAAAAGCTCCTCGGTGGCCGGGCCCCGGGGGTGGATGAGATCCGCCCGGAGTTCCTCAAGGCTCTGGATGTTGCAGGGCTGTCCTGGTTGACACGCATCTGCAGCATTGCGTGGACATCGGGGGCAGTGCCTCTGGATTGGCAGACCGGGGTGGTGGTCCCCCTCTTCAAGAAGGGGGACCGGAGGGTGTGTTCCAGCTATAGGGGGATCACACTCCTCAGCCTCCCTGGTAAGGTCTATTCGGGGGTCCTGGAGAGGAGGGTCTGCCGGATTGTCAAACCTCGGATTCAGGAAGAGCAGTGTGGTTTTCGCCCTGGCCGTGGAACAGTGAATCAGCTCTCGGCAAGGTCCTGGTGGGTGCGTGGGAGTTTGTCCAAATAGTCAACATGTGCTTTGTGGACTTGGAGAAGATATTGCCCGTTTCCCTCAGGGAGTCCTGTGGGGAGTGCTCCGGGAGTTTGGGGTCCCGGATTTTGTTACGACTGGTGTCAGAGCTTGGACCCCATTGTCAGCAATAAGTCGGACTCATTTCCGGTGAGGGTTGGACTCCACCAGGGCTGCCCTTTGTCACCGATTCTGTTCATAACTTTTATGGACAGAATTTCTAGGTGCAGCCTAGAAATTCTGGAAAGGGTGGAGTGCTCTCTCCGGGTCGGGGAGGGAGTCCTTCCCCAAGTTGAGGAGTTTAAGTATCACGGGGTCTTGTTCTCAAGTGAGAGAAGGATGGAACGGGAGATCGACCGGCGGATCGGTGCGGCGTCAGCAGTGATGCGGGCGCTACATTGGTCTGTCATAGTGAAAAAGGAGCGGAGCCAAAAGGCAAAGCTATCGATTTACCAGTCGATCTACGTTCCTACCCTCACCTACTGTATGGTCATGAGCTGTGGGTAATGACCGAAAGAACGAGGTCATGAATACAAGCAGTGGAAATGGGTTTCCACCGCAGGGTGGCTGGACTCTCCCTTAGAAATAGGGTGAGGAACTCGATCATTCGGGAGGGACTCAGAGTAGAGCCGCTGCTCCTCCGCATTGAGAGGACCCAGATGAGGTGGCTCGGGCATCTGTTTAGGATGCCTCCTGGACGCCTACCTGGTGAGGTGTTTCGGGCATGTCCCACTAGGAGGAGGCCCTGGGGAAGACCCAGGACATGCTGGAGAGACTATGTCTCTCAGCTGGCCTGGGAATACCTCAGGATTCCCCCGGAGGAGCTGGATGAAGTAGCAGGGGAGAGGGGAGTCTGGGTTTCCCTGCTTAGACTGCTGTCCCTGCGACCTGACCCGGAAAAGCGGTAGGAGATGGATGGGTGGATGGATGGCAAGGCATAGTGCATGCAGCGAACAGAAATCTGGACGACCAACTTGCAGCTCACAGGAACAGAAGGGGTTTATTAAGACATAACAGAAAACACTAGGAACACTGCAAAAAAATAAAAAGGGGTCAAAAACAAAAGGAGATAAACAAAGACTAATTACAAATGGGGCAGGCAGGTAGGACATACATCAAACAGCAAAACAACAACAATGAACCACTCGGGAACTAAACTCAGGCAGGAACTTAAATACGAAAACTAAATTGGGTAATGAGCAGGAGTCAGACATAGACAATTAAGCAATCGGGGAGGGTGCAGGACAACGAGTAATCAGGAAAACACACAAGGGCAGGCACAAGAACAGGCAACAAGTAGAACTAATTAACTCAGGGACTGGGAGGGAAAAACTAAGACACTGTCAGAAACAAGGAAACAGAATCTACACTAGGGGAATAACAGACAGGTATAAACACAAGCACGGGCACAAAGAATGAAACCAAAACCAAATACAAATCACAAGACACATGAACTAGAAAAACTCATACAATGAAACACTAGGGAACAAAATATACAAAAACAGAGGAGGCGGGATTCGAACACACAACAAAGTGATATGCAGGTAGCTGCATGCTCAACGTGTTGAGTCATGCAGCTTACAGGGAGCAAGGGAAAACACAAAGACTGACAGGAGGGACAGCCTGCTGGCCAAATGGGGAAGGGACATAAAAAACTGGGACAACAGGATCTGACCCTGACAGTCTGTCTGTCTATCTGTCTGACTATCTTGTTAATATTCTGTCCTAAATAAAATGGCTGTGCGTATTACAGTCAGCTGGCATTTGCTACAGGTTGTCCTGGGTCTTGAATCCAGTATTTCCTGAAATAGGCTTCAGAAACACAGATGTGACAATCCAATACACCCCTTAAGTTTCATACTTGTGGCAGTAATAGGCAGCTGAATTCTGGTAAAATTTTGCGGGGTCCAAGGTACCTTACCAGCAGGTCTGCTTTTGGTAAGTATTAAGTGTAACATTAAGTTTCTGGATTATTTAATGCTGAAGACCAATAAGTATTTTTTTAGCTGAAAATAAAATTGACAATTAATATGTCATTTTATTAAGGAAAGCCACTGTTTATACAGTATAATAAATTTCAAATGATGGGGCCAAAATGTATACATTGTCCTCTTCGTCAATGGCCTTTTTAAAAATCCTAGCTCAAATCACCAATTCATCTCTGTGATTTTGTTAAGCACAATATATTTTATGTAAGTTTCATATGACTCATTTTTTGGAAGGTCAGGAAGTATACAACTCTGCTGTTTGGTTCTGGAGTGTTTTATGGTAATTTCATCTAATTCTCCTTCCCTATTTTTTTCCTTTCCTGTGGGTGGCGTGTTGACTCAGTGGGCCGCACTGCAGCCTGAGAGCGCTGGAGCTGTGGGTTTGAGTCCCAGCCCTGGCTCTGCATGTTTCTCTGTATTTACTGTTTGTACGTTTCCTCCAGTAATCCAAACACATGTGATCTGGAGAATTTAAATTGCCCATTCTGTATGTATGTATGTGTGTCTGTACGCTGCGATAGACTGGCACTCTCTCCTGGGTATAACTTGTGCTTTCTGGCAAAGGCCCCAGGCTAAGTCTGAACTGGTTAAGTGGCTATGGGGAAAAATATTCGCAATGACTTGAAATGGCTAAAGGCAACATATAGGAGTACCATCATGCAGTTACAGACTGTGGGATTTGAGAGTCACCACCTGGGCAGTGAGATCAGACTCACACATACCTGCATAGATCATAGATGGGCAGGTTTTTAACTACACATTAGTAAAGATGGTGTGCCCTATGCCCCAATTTATTTTTTGCATCATAATCGGAATCATTGCATCTCTGCTTCCCTGGCAGCTGAAATTTAATATCACAAGAAACCGCTGACACATGCACAGACAACGGTGAACATGCACATGGGGAATAACACCGAGGTCCACAGATGGAGTCTGAGTAATTGGACGCAGATGGTTTGCCGGGACTCTGTGATTTAATGTAGTCACATAACCAAACAGATCTGTGGGCACATCATACAGTAAGTACGACATACATGCATCCCTGATTTTTTTTTGTAGTTTAATTAAAAAATTATACAAGGGTTGAAATAAAGTGTACCCTATTATAATCTTTTTCAGGGAGCAGAGATAACATAGTAATTTATGTTTCTCGTACCCTAGCTGTGTGTAGATGTGTGTATGTGGCTTCTGAGATGGACTGGACAGCCATTCCAGTGTGTACTTTGCCTCTTGTTGCTTCCTACGGTGGGCCCCAGGCTCAGCATTGACCCTGGAATTGTGAAATATGAAATCCAAGATGTCCCGGACTTACTGATGTGCCATTTACCTGGACAAATACTGAAAGCAGTCCACTGAGCTCCACCGCCTATGGTGCTTAAAATCCATTCAAACTAGGGTACCTGAAATCCAACAAGTTTGTGAAACAGGCCCCAGTTCTCCGCTTAGTTCAGGGTACCCCATTTTAAATGGCCTTTATCTTCATTCACTTTTAGCCCAGACTATCTTAAATACTACCATCTATCGAACAATCATACATTGTGTTTTCATGCAGTCAGCCAACAATGTGCCAGATACACTGTTGACATGATTTACAAATGTTTATGACTGTTAAACTTTATTTACTTTACCTGTGAAAAAAATAGCGGATTTACAGTTAGTAGAACTAAATTTAGCAGAAACTAATTGGTCTGCTAACAATTTTCAAAGTTAGCAGAATTACTCATGTCCACTAACAAAAATTAGCTTAGCTAATTAGCAGTTAGTGGATTAGTAGAACCAGACCCACCACTGGTTTCAACCAGTCTGCAGTTATTGCATTTGTTTCTAGGAGCAGTACTGTGCAATCTTTATTCATGAGCTGCAGAACGATCAAATGAGAGCAAGGTCACATTCAATTAGTTTTTTGCCCCCTTGTCCAATGATGCCTTAGCCTGCACTAATCTCTATTAGTCTTTCATTAAATATAAACACTGGGAGAAGGCTAAAGCTCCTTTAACAACAAAGGATGGCTGTGGGGAAGCATTACGCTAATACCTACTCACATTATCTGGCAGTGGGACTCAGAGGACAGGGGCCATTGTGTTACACAAGGAAGTCCTGAAGCACTGCAGACTTTGCAATGGTCAGCAGTTAGCATGGCGCTAAAGGATACAAATTTGCAAGGCGGTCTGCTGACTGGTCAGATGTCATGGGTGTTTGCTGTGCTTCTTAGATACCTTGTTTGGTCCAGTATACATAAATATATTTAATATAAGAAATATTAATAGGTGGTTCTAAGTCACTGTGGAAAATTGTTTGAACTAGACAGTGTCCATCCATCCATCCATCCACCCATCATTCATAAGTTAATGCATGCAAGCTCAAGAAGCACAAGCCAGTCAATAGAGCAGGGTCTGTCAACTGCAAGGGTCTTGCTAACTGCATGTTTTCGGACAACGGAAGGAAACGAGAGTGCCTGAGGGAACCTTCACAACGCAACAAATGACAAATTAATCAGTTGACTGATTTCGCCTTGTTTAATTGACTAGTCTGCTGATGATTGGGGAACCAAGAGGCGGCCAATTACAAGGCTGTGAACCCGGTGAGGTCATCAGAGGAACTACCAGCCTGCAGATGAATGATTAGCGGCACTATGGCAGACTTCACAAACATTTGTGTATTATTTCATAGACACTTTTTTCCATAAAGTTCAATATCTCTATAGTATTACTTTCCTCTTTCGGCAGGCCATACCAATTAGTTGCATTAACTTGTCCTTGTCTGCAGTTATTTTGTTTGATCTCATTGCTAAAATACAGTAACTTCAATATGACAATTTGTACTGGACCATAAACTTGATAATTTATTAATAAAATAATAAATAAGGCTTGATTATGATTCGTATAAAATTATACATTTTGTGGACAAAAGATAATTAATAATTAAGATTGTAATAATTAATATTGCCTTCATTAAAGGACACGTTTTAATAAACCAGTGAACCGTTTTAAATCAGTGGCTTGATCATTTTATATCACAGTTTAGTTTTGGATCTAATCAGGAGTAAATTGTAATTACTGGTATTTGAACGACTGGGTAAAATGATCATGTACAGTTATTCAGTTTTAATCAAAACCTTAATAAGAACTATGTATCTAATGTAAGGTTGTTAAATTATATTTTGCTCAAGGGAACCACCATCTGGTGAATACCTCTGGAAAACTTACAAGCAATTTCTAAGAAAAAGGATAATCTTCATGTCCCTGTGTTTATATTTTTAACTTTCATTGATTAAGCAGGTAGCACAACAAACATCTTACGATAGCTGCTAAGAGTGTCAGGGAGCAGCCCGTGCTGGCAGGAAAAGGTGAAAGAAAGAAATTCGGTGAAGAAAGACGTAATGAAAAGAACCAGTTATTCATTTTATTTCAGCATCTTTATTATAATACTAATATTATATAACCATTATTTCTCATCTCTTAAAACAGTAATTCATATACTGTATGTGTAGGCATATGTGTATATGTGCATCACATATACATTATATATATATATATATCTTTCCAAATAATGTGTCATGTTTTCATATTTTATGTTATTTGTTTCTTTACAATTTTAAAATATTCTTTTAAGTGAAACAGTAATGCTTTCTATACTCTCTGGCCAATCCCTTCATCACAATGATACTCTCTCATACTTGCGTAGCGCTGATACCTGGTTTGACTTACATGTTTATTGTAATAAATATTGACCAGTAAACCCTTTCATACTCCATTCCGACAATATCTAACTGAAGTAAGTGGTGATAATTATTTTCAATTATTACAAGGCCTTATATTTAGACCTGGACTACAGCAACTGAATAACAATATATAATGATTAAAATTAACTTAAAGGAAAATGGATAAATAAAGGCATGGCAATCGATACTTCACTGTGACTGTGCAGGATTGGAGAGAGAGAGCTGAGATCCAAAAGAATAGCAGGGTGGCCCAGACACTCACTGTATGTTGCTGTGAAAGAGAGAGAGAGACAGATAACAGAGGGACTAGAGCAAGTTGTGTAGAAAGCATTTCAGTAAATGAACAAAGTGTACATTTGCTTCATGTTCAAACATCTGGAAGACAGAGATTCTATAAAACTTTTATAATGCTAGCTGTTATCATGATCGTTATTATAACTATTGTCATGAATGTGTCAGTGGCATTATATTTAGGAAGCAGTAGCATATTTTACCCAATTGTTGTGAATTCATGTTTATAGCATGTGAAATGGGCCACCTTCATCCTTTTTCAAAAGACCATAAAAATATAAAAATAAACAGGATCCCCCCCCCCATATGAAAGTCCCTCTGAAGGCTGGCCCACAAAGTCTGTGGGTTTGCAGGATGAAGAAAGTTGGCAAGAAGGAACAAGCTCAGAAGATTAAACATAAACCAACAGACCTGGAAGGTAGTAGAGCCCTTGTTGATTTGATATCTCTAACAAATAAGGGAGAATAAAAACTGAAAAGATGGACGAAGGAGAAGTGAACCCTCCGTGTGTCCGAACATCTGGGACTGCGCAAAATCAAGCCGTCACCATCCTTCTACATAACTACTTTTTTTTTCTATAGCTAGCAAAAGGTTTTTTTCTTTGAATTTGAGATAGCAGACAGCTCTATATAAAAGAGTATAGAATAAATATATACTTCACAAATCCTGTTGTTATTCACGAAACCTGGCAACCATTCAGATATAGGCTGCACAAACTTAACTTTCATTTGCAATTACACTATCGTAAATAAACTGTATGTCATACCTGCCGTGTCCCCTACTCTGTTCTGTTGTAAATCACTGTGAAATTGTTTTGCCCAATCATGCTGGAAGTTTATAGGTTCATGGGAGGGACTATAACTCAAAAATGATACAAAATTAATTTCTCCGACGAATAGCAATGGAACCGCAGTGAACAGTAATGGCAGTAACATTTATGAAGGTGATAATAATAATGACAGTAATAACAATAATTCTCATTATATGAATGACAAGATGCTTATTCCACTTAAACTGCTTAACAATCAGCATTTCAACTCAGATGCAAATATATATTCACTCAATCGTTCATTCATCCATTTGTTCATACATTCACCCATAATAATTTGTTCAGTTGTTTAATTTCCTTATAAAGAGTTTTTTGGAAGGGCTGGATAGAGTGGGTAAGGGAGCAATAGTCTTATAAGTCTCTTCTCCCAAATGTCCCACTTCTCTCTCTCTCTCCAATTAAAAGTTTCATAATTGTCCTCCTTGTTGCTGTAAATGCAGCCGTTGCGTTGATGTTACAGAAGTCTGTAGTTTTCCTTTGCCTTTAATGTCAGTATAATTTTGTGGCATTTTTTTTCTAAAAAATGTGACTTTAAAAAGTCTCCTTGGTGATCATCTTGAGGCGCCTCCCAGTTTATCAACAGCTTCCCATGTGCGTCTGCACTCTCCCCGCTTCCTCTAGCGTCCGCAGGTGCGACTCTGCGCTTGTCTCTGTGTACGGGGAGCTGCTTTTGTGTGTCAAAACATAAATGTAATAAATATGAGAGCCTACTGAGATGTCATAGATAAAGTCGTGGTTGATAAGGGTTCTGTGGCAAGCGGCTCAGTTTACTGAGAGGAGGTCAGTTTCTAGTCAAATAGGAGTTATCAAACGGTAGTTCTCGCCAGCAGTGGTGTCTCCTATACAGAGCTCTGCACCAGCTGGGATGTTGTCACTGAGTGGGAAAAAAGCAAGTACACAAGTACCTCCACAATGCAGTGTTTATTTCCCTAGTAACAGGGAAAGTGGCCAAAATCAAACGAGAAAAATAGGAGAGTGTGAAAACATGATTGAATTGAACAGGCGTGGGGGCCAAGGCATGTAGCTGTTTTTTAATACTTTTATCTCCACTCTTTTTCTTTCTCACACTCTCAAGCAAAAAAGTTGCCATTCTCCCCTTAAACTTACAAATAAGTGAGATCAAAAGGTCTGGCTGTAAAACTGTTTAGTTTTATATATATACAATTATATATTTCAAAATGTTACTGTTGAAATATGCCATGTAATTTAACATTTATTTAAGTCTGTTCATATGTTTGTGTGTTTAGTGTTTTTTTTAAATGACATTGTACCTCTTTGTGTGTCTGTGTGTGTGTGATGTGTCGTGATTTGTGCACAGAAGTCTATCTGTGGTACACACGTCCACCCAACCCTTTGCTTCTCTTCCTCTCTTTTCCCATCTGCTCTCCTTTTTTTCTTCTCTTTTTATTAATCCGCTACTGTCAGTGACAGTAAGCCATGCTTCCAAGGGTCTGCCAATCCAGTATTTACAGCTGTGATCCCTTTCTTTCTCTCTCTCTCTCTCTCTCTCTCTCTCTCTCTCTCCATTCTTTTCCTCATCCCCATCTCCTGCACTCTGTCTTCTTGGCTTCATGTCTCTTCGCTTCTCCTTCGATCGGTCTGACCCTCTCGGGGGGGTAGAGCAGAGACAGGGAATGGTGAAGAGAGCCTATGAAGGAATGCAAAGGGAAACAATTGATATGAATAAACAGGGCACGAGATGGACAACAAACAGTATACACAAGGTGATGGACAACAAAAAGTACACACAAGGTGATGGACAACAAAGAGCATACACAAGGTGATGGAAATGGTGTGAACTTGGGTAATTCTGACAAAATACACCACAGGAGGACATGCTTTCAAAAAAAAAGCTACAGAACTCTCTTCCTCCGTTGTTGCCCTTCCCTTTTCCTTATCTTTTCTTTATTTTCCTCTCCTTTCCCACTAATCTCTTTTCTCTGTCCTACATCTTTATCTCACCTGTCCATCAGCCTTTTCAATGCTCGCTCGATATTCATGCGGTGACCAACACGGGTCACTCCCAGGTCCAGGTAGTCCTCCTTGGTGAGGGAGGGGAGGTGCGTGCCGTCGATCTCATTGTCCAAGAACTTCTCCCTGTGCTCTCCCAAGTTCAGATAGCCCAGCCAGTCGGCAACGTCGTATTTTGTCCAGTATGGGAGAGGCTTGGAAGCAAAGGGCTTGCTGGACGGAGGCAGGGGCAGGTGCGGATAGCTGAGGCAGGCTGGCGGTGGGAGCGGATGCAGCGGAGGAGAGGAAGTGCCTGACAGGAATTGGGTTGGGGAGAGGGAGCGGGAGACCACCAGTGAGGAATTGGGAGGGGGCGCCCCGGAGGGCGCAAAGAGAGGTGGTGAAGGTGAGAAGTAGGGGTCTCCCAGGGGATTGGCTGGCGACGGCGGGGTGATGGAACCCCTTAATTCATAGGGGCTGCCATATAAGGGTGTTGTAGGAAGAATTGGAAGAGAGGAAGGACGAGGGGGACCAAGCTTTGGCCTATCAGACAAAGAGATAAGTGGGCTGGGTGCACGGCGGCGCTGTAAGTGGTGGGAATGGCTGTGAGACTCAGACCTCCGGGATTCCCGGCTTGGGGCAAACTGGAATTCCAAGGCCTTGCTTCGGTATGAGTGCCTGTGCTTAGGAGAGGTGGGGTCTGGGGAGGAGGAGGGGGACAGGGGGGAGTGGGGTTGTGGGGACTGGGAGCGCGCGGGGGGGGGCTGCGGGGACGGAGCGCGGGCCCGG
>JAODKC010000443.1:0-12089 GCA_026777985.1 Mormyrops attenuatus
TGTGGGGGGGTGGGGGGTGGAATGGGGGCTATGCCAGCATCCGGGGACCAAAATAAGGGGTTAAAATTGTTTTATTTTTAAAATACTAAGTTTATTTTGGTTTTAGTGGAGGGGGGTGTATTAGGTTGAAATATTGAAGTAGATTATTAAACTGGGAAAGGAGGAGGCGAAAAAAAAGAAGCTAAAAGGTTGATGGGGTTGAAAGATGTTCTCCATGTTTTAA
This sequence comes from Mormyrops attenuatus, assembly GCA_026777985.1. Taxonomy (NCBI): domain Eukaryota; kingdom Metazoa; phylum Chordata; class Actinopteri; order Osteoglossiformes; family Mormyridae; genus Mormyrops; species Mormyrops attenuatus. The sequence goes on from JAODKC010000443.1 coordinate 224, forward strand.
ATATTAAACCTATTTCAAGTTTAATGAAGTGCAAATACTATTGGGAGGTTCTTAACCAGAATATTAAAAGGCAGAGGTCGGATGGGGCCCGTTTTCATTATTTCAAGCGCTCACCTTTAGCCTGCCGAGACTCTGTTCTGGGACAGCCAATGGCGTGAAGTGAGTGTAAAAGGGGCGGGGACCCCAGTGGCCCATCGACCAAACGTTGGTTAGCAAAGAGGAAGGAGGAGCCGGGGAAGGGGAACGAGAAGAGGCAGCTCGGAAAGTCCGACTCTTTGCCACGGGAGCTTCCCATGTGCAGCCCAAGTGGCCATTACGGCGGTAACTTATGCACACACTCTGGTTAAAATAATCCAACTTTCGATTAACCCTTACCCCTCCCCCCTCTGCCCACCCAGTGCAAAAAAAAATGTGTATGTGTCAGACCGATTAGACATAAAAGGTGCAGCAGGCGCTTTGAAAAGGCCGCGGAGTTGGAGATGGCGTTGGAGGAAACTTCACAGTGAGCGGCTGGGAAAACCCGCACCGATGAGATAATGCTCCCTGGGCGTGCAGGCTAACGCTGTCCATCTTGAGATCAGTTACAGAAAAGCCCCTGTGAAATCAGAAAGGTCACAGAGTGGGTTTCGCCCAGCGCTGTCGCGGTGTGCTGGGGGTAAATGTGACTGAACGCGCCCCAGTGCACCCTGGGAACTTGGTAACGGTAACACATCCGTCCATCATCAACATGGAGCGGAGTTGGGAGCCTGTTCCATGAAGCAGAGGGGATGAGAGACATCCTGTATGGGATGCTGGTCCATCACAGGGCACGTAGACACAATCACACACCCCCGCCCACCTACACTGGTTTCTTTAGACTGTGAGAAGAAATCCAGGTAAGCATAGGGAGATCCTCCACACTGACTGACCCGGTGGCGGCATTCGAGTTTATTTACATTTACGGAGCTGCTATTATACTCTTTTATAGTCTAGCTTTTATTTCCTTTCTTGGTATTTCCTTGTGGGAGAGACAGGTGTCCACCTGTAGGGTTGTGGGTTTGATTCCCGCCCCCAGCTCTGTGTGTGAAGTTTGCATGTTCTTCCTGTGTTGTGTAGGTTTCCTTCCACAGTCCAGACATATCAGGGTTTGAACTGGTGCCCTTGATGAGTGATCATGTGACTATATGTCTGTGAGTATATGTCTGTGTGTGTGTGTGTGTGTGTGTGTGTGTGTGTGTAAGGTTTCCTCCTGCTTATGCTCTGCACTTTCCTGAACTGATGCCATGTTTCTCTGTGATTCTGCACTAGATAAATGTTTATAAAAGATGGATGGATGGATATTTTGTCTCACATGATAATTTTCTTTCATGCTGAAAAACCATCAAGAACCTTGAAACAGTCCAGAATGTCAAATTGAGCTTTAAAGTTCACGACGTGTGACATGCACAAACAAACGTTGTTAGGAGCATTACTAAAAACACAGAATGTGGAAACAGATCCCCCCCCGCCAACCCCCGCGGTAACCTGCCCCTTCCCATGCTACTCTGATGGAGACTGATCACAAAATCAGCCAATAGGAAAAGAGCTGGACAAAGGTCATGTGACAGCCATGTGGCTGACCTCAGTACGTTAAAAACCATCACACTGGCCCGGTCCAGTCCTGACAGAGAGAGATTGAACATGGATCCCTACTGCTTTTACATGTATGGCCATGTGTTTGTGATGTTATGCGACTAATGACCAATGACAGGCTATGGCTGTGTCGTGTACACACGCACACACACACATGTGCACACACACATGCACACAAACGCGCACACACACTCACACACACACATGCCCACTGCTCCTCTCCATCTCCCGGTCTGCCCACATCCCAAGTGCACAGAGCATTGAAATTACTCAGATGAGCAAGTCCAGCCAGCCAACACCCCTTGCTAGGAAAATCTCTTATCTATTTAGTCACTCATGCAGTTTTTTTTTGTTCCTGTCCATAATCTACTTTTCCTGAAGAAATTATCCTGAAAACAGATGCCTGTGACAACAGAATATACTATATGGTGCAGATTTATGCTCCAGCTGATCTATAAATACTACATAGTAATACTAATACTACTGTTTCATTACGTAATACATTACGATATTATATAACACATTACTCTGCTGCCCTGCTGACTTCTCTGCATCCAAGTTGGCATGTTTTACTGGCACGGTTATCTTTCAAATTCTAGCTGATGGGTAGGATAGCATGGCCCCCCCTCTGGGACCCATGTGACAAGTGGTGTCATTAACAACTACCCCACCTGCTGGCCAAACAATCCAACACATTAAGGGGAGAGAGGGAGTAAGTACCTGGGTTGCACAGATGTTCACTGGACTCTCAGTTCTGCCTGTGGGTTTTGGTACTGGTGTTACTAGCTGGAACCAGATTCTACAATCATAGGAGGCTGGTGATTCATGGGAAAATCATGCCATGCAGGTGAGAAACCTACCATTACTTATGTCATTAATTATTTAGCAGATGCATTTGTCCGAAGTGACATACTGCGAGTATCAGAGAGCAGGGTCACAAACAAAAATTCCACACCTCAAAAACACACGAGCTGATAACAGTATGGATTCTTACAGTTTCTTCACTAACTTGGCACCCTTTTCTCAAAATGAACCCAAAAGGTGAGTTCCATATCTGGATCTGCCCATTCCACAGGCAGAGTGCTGGATTTCATTATGGTGGACACACCTCTTCGTTAATGATGTGGACCAAACGCATCAAAATATGAGGCAGCTCCTCTCTCCACAGAAGAACGAGCATCTCCTTCCATCTCAGGAGGAGGGAGACTGTGATTCAGAGACAACCAGCCCCCAAAACACAGCAGCGCGCTCATCCAGCGATTCAAGAGATAAAACGTACACGCAGGGCGGGTCAACAAACGAGCGCTCGACTCGAGAGGCACGCTAACACCATTACATCGCGACCTAAAGGGACACGAATGGAAAAATGAATGAACAGGAAGGATGCCAGCTGGGATTGCAAAGCCCCCGATTAATAATCCGAGGTTTATTTTCAATAACGAACGTCTCCTTCCTCGCGGGTGGTGATGAGGTGACTCACTTCGCGCCCTTGTCTAGATAACAGGTCAGACATGCATGTTTATGGGTTCAGGACTCGGGTGAAGGTGAGGGAGAGTGCAGAAGGTCCCTGGGGGTCTTGGTGTCGTCTCGGGGGGGAAAGAAACCCATTTTAATTGGAGCTCACCGGTGGTCGTTTGGTGTCTGCCTGTAGCCAACTGTCGGGCCTGTGGTTCCCAAGTCCTCCACGACCTGCCTGATTCAGAGTGACTTGTGACTGCAATATAACGCTGAGTGAAACCACCCCCTCCCCCCCCACCCCCCGGTCAGGTTTACCGGACGACTTTCCGAACACCTCCTGACACTTAACGGCTGAGCTTCTGTAATCTACGCAACAACTGAGGTCAATTTAATTATCCTGTTTTCTTAAGGAGCCTGTGCCAATTTCTGAGCCAACGCTCTTAATGCCCAGGAGATTATCATTGTCTCAGATTTAATGATCTAACTCCTGGTGCCAGCAACCACTTCCTATAGCCGTCGGGCTGCTCTTTGTGTTTACGCCCATTGACATTCCCCGAATATCTCCATAGCAAACCCATCTGATACCCCATCAGTGCGGGAATAAGCGGGTCTGAGTGGGTATGCAGCCAGATTCTAACTGCCCTGCCTTGCACGCAACAATAGGATCAAATGGCCGCCTCTCCCCCGCTCACATCCGAGGCGCTCCCATTAAACCGTGACTACAATCCAAGCCACCCTAAGAGCCCATTAGCAAGGGGGCCACCTAACCCCTTCGTTCCACCCCCCTGTTGGCTCCAACCAGACACACCTGCGATTACACGCTCCTGGAGAAAAGAAACCAACCAAACAAAATGGAACCCTTTGTGATTTTCCCAGTCCTGGGCCATGAACCCCCCCCCCACACCCTTTGGTGGTCCACAGTTGATTTCTTTTTAAAAAAAACACTATTCCCTGCTCTGTACAGCTCGCAAGCCACCACCTAGCTGAATGGCCTCACCTTCACCTCGCAAAACCATTTCATAGCTGCTGCCTACAGAGCACAGGCATGTATTTCTCCTCCTGATCTTTTTGTCGTCATATTTTCATCACTTTCTGAAGTGAAGTCCTTGTAGCGTCGTGGACCGAGCAGCCCTTACATAACGCTGCGAGACCCTTGGTTTTATGCATTTGTTCGTTCGCTATCTGAGCCACGTTTGTCATCGATCGGTTTCACCGGGCTGCACCTCTCACCACGCCCCTGGCGTGTCGGTAGGCCCCCGAATGTGACGTTGGTCTGATCCATCTAAACAGAACCAGGGTGCACCAGTGCGGGAGCAGAAATGAGCAGAGCAGAAATGCCTCGGCGTAATCAGACGGACACGGGCTCCTACCTGAGATGTCCTGATTGCCGTAGCTCCAGCCGGGCCCCGCGAGGACGGCGGGCAGCGGGGAACCTGCCCGGCTGTCTCCCTCCGCCTGCGGCGTGATGTGCCGTACAGTGTCTTTGTTTTTGCGGTTCTTGCGCCGACCTGATCCGGAAGGTTGCCAGCTGTCCCCATTGGCCTGTTCCGCCAGGCCCCCCTGGCCACCAGCAGCCGGACCCTCCTTAAAGTTTGACGGGGAGACCTGCTCCTCCTTGATCTGGACGGGATGGAACTCGGGCGGCCACTGGGGCGGCGCCGAGGTGTCCTCCTGGCTCTCATGGCTTTTGGGCTCCTGGTCCTCCTTGCCATAGGTGCTGCCGCCGTCGTGGCAGCTGGCGATGGCAGAGTCACCTGAGGAATTGGCCGGGCTGGTGCGGCGCGCCAGCCAGGGGGAGGAGCTACGGGCTGACATCATGGAGGCTAGAGCTTCCGCCCCTCCTCCGGCTGCCCCGCCCACCACCGCCACGCCCATCTCAAAGTCGGCCAGCTCTTCAGCCAGCTCGGAACGGATGCTGATGTCCAGTGCGGCCTTGATGAAGTTGTGGCACGCCTGCACGATGTCAGTCATCTGCAGGTAGCTGGCGGCCGACATCACCTCGATGACGTTCTTGCTGGTGAGTGCCAGGTGGGCGGAGTACATGAAGTCCAGGATGGTCTTGAAGCCCTGTGCCGTGACGATGTCCAGGTGCGTGACGGTGGCCTGCTGCTCCGGGCCCTTCTTCACCTGGCAGTAGAGTGTCTTGAAGTAACGGCTGCTGCCCAGCAGCACGTTCTTGTGCGCCTTGAAGATCTTGCCCTCCACCACGATGCAGACGTCGCACAGGACGCCGTGCTGCCGCTGCTCGTTGAGCTCCCGCAGGAGCTGCCGGTAGTGGGACGTGATCTCCATGTCTTCCTTCCTGTTATTCATTTGACAATCTGGTGGGTCCTTATCCTGGTGAGATGCTGTGAAGACAAACAGATCGACGTTAGTGGGGTGAGCAACCTGGCTGATCTGCTCCAGCTGAAGGGTGTAGGTTTGGTTTCAACATTGATAGGGACCCTGAATCCCCCCGCTCTCCTAAAAGCACACAGTACCCCTACAATATTGATATGGACATGTCCCTACCATCCATATCCAAAAATACGCTCATGCTCAACATTTAAGAGCAGGATGCTTCCTGGTCACGGGCCTCATCTCATCACCATACTCTGAAAGGTTTACGCTGTCTCATCACCGACATCAGTCGTTGACATTCGCCAGTGGATACAGTTAGGCGATGATACGATTCCCCAAATGGGTTGCGTTTTGGGATATTTCCCTGCTCTCTAGAGGATACTCTACCTTTCCTTTGGTAAGCAGCCATGGGGAGCAGCTTGGGGACCTCATTTCCACTCGATTGCTTCACGAACTGACGCGCAATAATTAAATGTAACTGTTTAACGGGGAAACAGAGCGTCACTGGGTTTGCTGAAGAGTCTCCGTGGGCTGATTTGGTTCCGCGTGAAATAAGTTAACAGGATTCGCTGGTCACGTGGCAGGACCGTGGATCGTGTAAGATAAACAGACGGGAAAATTACTACGCATTTTGGAGAAACTGTTTGAGAGCCTGCGATGAACCACGGGTCAGGTTTACGTGCCATTGGCCAACAGGCAGTGACATTGTCATGGCAACACGTCGGATAATTTGATGGAGTAACAAAACGCACGTTCCGGAGGATCCGGAGGCTGCAAGAGGGCCTCGTTGTGGATGGTGTGTCCGTCGGGCTGGGTCGTTAAGACCAGCCCCTCCCCCCCCAGCCCCGTTTTTTTCCATGGCACGCGGAAGGCTGTCAGGTCCAGTTGCGGCTAACAGAAGGAGACAGGGCGCGTTCGCAGTGGTGACAGAGCCATTTGCTGCGGGCTGAGCTCACATCAGGTCATGTTTATAAAAGTTCCCCTGAACCTGATGGCTTGTAAGATCAAATAAATCCAGCAGCCCTCCTGTGTCGGCCTGGCAAACACACCATTCTCGGAAGACAAAAGAAACAATAACATGACGAGTCGAGAATTTAAAAATGGGGAGCTTAACCGCGGCTGTCGGAGCTGTTTATTGCTGAGTTTTCGGCACTTTACTGGTAATCGGTGCGAGCTTTTGCCAGCTGCTCGCACGGAGACGTCTCTCCGTCAGAGTAATTACGCAAAAACCCGTCGGCGCCTTGTTCGACAGATAACAAACCCTACATGTTTGGGGGAGTTAATTGTTCATCCTCTGTTAATTGCTCCTTTTCTGTTTCAAAGAAGCATGAGAAGTCCAAACCCGTTTCAAAAAGGGGTTATTTGTGTGTGTGTGGCGGGGGACTTAGGGCTTCAGGTCAGAGAAACACGCGTCACACATAGAACAGGCCGCGAACAAACACAACTGAAAAAAGAAATGTATAACTGTGAAATAAAGAACGGGGACTGGAGCTTGATTTTTTGCAGGACTAGAGCTAAAAAAATATTTGTGTGAAAATAAGAATACTTAAGGGATCAGGTTACCACCCAAGCTCAGCCAAGCCTAGAGATTGCTTGTTTAGTTGGTTGGTTTAGTTATTCACTCGCCTGTGACCTGTCACTGCCCCCCCCAGACTCCCTAAGCACAAGCCCTGTAAAAACAGCAGGGACAACAAGGGGCCAGCCAACAGGGGGCGATGTATGGCACACATGGCTGCAATGCTCCTTCCCCAATACCTTTCGTAGAACCCAAGCCCACTGGGGCCACTAAATACAGGGAAGATAAGATCCACCGGGGGGGTTAGGAAAGTAGATGGGGGTTTTATTTTGGTGACGCCACTCCATGCTGCCCTCTTCCCAATTTCTGTTTATTCTCGCTGTACCCCATCAACTGCGCTCCCGAAACTGGCGAGACAGCCGCTCACCCGCCGCACAAGCCAGGCCGCTTGTGGTGTGGCTAAAGGATGGGGGCGGGCTTCTCTCCCTTTTTTCCCTGTCACTCAATGCAGGGGGTGATAACATCTCGACCCGGATGATCCAGCTATATGGGGGAGGCTTAGGAAGGAGGGGGCGCTGGGTCAGAATGGCCAGGCAGCCGGCGGGTTTTGAAACGCGCCCCGTTGTGCCAGCCGGCAAAGCCGAGTTAATCCGCCGTACGGTACCGCCCGTGGCCCCGCGCCAGTCGAGGTGGTAGAGACTGAGAGGCAGAAAAAAAAGCAAAACACGCACAAAAAGACGAAGACGCTGCGGTGCGAGAAGCGAAAACCGAAATCACCGAAAGGCTGTTCCTCTCCTGTCTCTTTTCTCCTTTGTTAGGGGACGTTTCCAGTCCCCCCCCCCCAAGCCCCCCTCCTGGCGCGAGCCCAGGTGGAGGCCACTGCCCACGCACACTGGGGGGGGGGGGGAAAGGGGTCGAGCGCTCTGGCTGCTCAAACCCGTCCCCGAGTCGCAGCCAGCCCCTGCGTCACCGAGATGACTCTCAGCCCTTTCTCCCCTCCCCCCCACTGAGAGGGGTGGGGGTGTTTGGACAAAGGGCCACGTCGCCCAGGCCGGGCCGGGCTTGCGATTCCCGTCACAAACAGCCTCACCTTGGGCTCTGGCCTCGCACTGCCCTTTAATCTGCTTCTCTTGCGATGAATCTAATCGTAATTATAAATCAGAATAAAATACGAGCCTATAATCTACGGAGCACAGGAGGTCCCTGGAAATATCATCTAAAGTGTCTTTAGCTTATTCATGAACATTCCCCAGCCCCCCACCCCGCTCTCCATGCCCAGACCAAGGGTGAAGGTTCACGCAGCATGCAGAACCAGCTAACTGGGGAACCAGCCACTATTCGTAGCTTTCTCCACTCTGGGGTTTCAGTTTCCGTTATGCCCCCCCCCCCCGATTCTCTATCAGCTGTTTCAGTGCTGGGTACTCACAGGACGACACCCTGAGAACCTGAGACCGATTTCCCCCCGCTGTGGAAAGTGAGATACAAGTAATGAAACAAGCCCCCGCCCTCCATCGCCGTGGGGTTACAAACGCCGTGGGGGTGTGGATGTGTCAAAACGCAGAGTGTGAGCTTGTGGTTTGTCCTGGGCATCGGCTTGGGGGGGGGTGGCTTTCTGTTGAGAAAATGCTCCCTCTTCCCCACAAACGCGCTCAGCCCCAAACATCAGCGGGGGCACGCAGATCTGCGTTCAGGTGTCACGATGTCAGGTGAATGGACTTCATTCAGCCAATCAGCGAGGCTCGCGTGCTGCAAATGGCCGAATGTGTTACAAGTCACAGTTAGTCCATTTTTGCAGCTTCAGTGTCTAATTCCCACTGTTCACCGGACGCCCTCCTCCATTAAACAGTGAAACATGATGGCTAATACTGCCCACCGCCCCACCCACAGTGCTGACATCACCAGCATGCGGCAAATGTGACTGCAGGTAATTGATCAACACTGAGATATCTAAGACGGCATTATTAATTTCCTCACAACACATCTATGGGGTTTAACTGCTATTCATTTTGACATGTGGGTTAACATGGGTAGTAGAAACAATTTACTTATTAAACTGAACACAGTGTAACGGGGTCATTCCATGCCCATTCCATGGAACCAAATAATACGTAGACATGGATATTTTTATTGTTTGTTTTGCGCTCGAACTCTCTGTAATGTGCAGAAACAAAAATAAGCCTAGTATTGGTGTAATATTTCAGATGGTCAACTGAAATATGGTAACTTGTTATTGGTGAAATTTTATATATTTTAAGGTTTTAGAACTTACCAATCTTTGGTGAGCAGGGTTCAGAGCCCAGGGAGCTACTGGCGGAGTTTTGAATTTGTATTAAAGTATTTATTATTTAGGGCACTATTTATTGTGTATTTATTCTCTTTGTCATTTATAACATGTAATTGATCATTTTAGAATGTATTTGGCAAAGTAATTGTTTTAAAATTTTCCTTTATGTTTGTCATTGGTGTTCATGTCGTTGGTCACATGGTTTGATCCAGCAGGATATAAGTAAGCTGCAGCTGGTTCCTTGAGGCACACAGAGAGGAATGAGGTGTAGAGTGTAGAGGTGCTGGTTCAGTCATGGTGATGGGCTTAATCCCAGGAACTGAGTGCAAGGAACTTTGGGACAGTTAAGTTTCTTTGGTTAGTCTTTACTCATTTTGGGTTATTTTTGTGTTTTTTCTTTTGGATTTTCTTTCATTACATTTAGTTGTTTGGGGCCCATTAGCACTTGGTTGGGGAATTTAAGGGACAATAAAGTACGTGCATCCTATCCTGTCATATTACATATGCATCCCTTCCTGTAAAGTGCCCTGGGGTGACTATTTTGGCCCAAAGCTTTATAAAAATAAAAATGAATTACATTGAATTGGATTGAATTGAACTGACACACACGTTTATGCGAGCTGATATACAGAAAGGTGGACAGAATAACGCAGATGGCACACGAAGAAGCACTTAGAATTTCTAGTGACTAAACCACAATTACAAGCGCAGGTACAAAGATGAGTCATATTAGGGTGGCTGCCAGTGTATGTCAGCTATAGAGGAGGCCTGCCAATCAACAGCCGGAGTTTGCAAGGCCAAGGCCGAGTAGTAGGTGGTGGATTCCAGGTGCATCGGTCACAAAAACAAAAACGATTTAACGTGTCAAGAGGAACGGTCTGAAAGATCATGACGAGGTGTGCCAGAACCGCATTGCCAGGTGGAACGAGTGGTCAGACGGGGATGGACGGGCACTTAAAAGCTCATAAACACACCAGAATCATGTTGTTATGACGTTCTCACAATGTGCCACAGAACTGAATCCGTAATTCTGTGACCCAGTCTCAAAAAGGACTGTATGCTATGAGCCTTGGAGATCCCTAATTTGCACATGACTTGTATCCATTTGCTAAATCACAAAAGATGGAAATCCTGGTGTAACAAGCATAGAAACGTGGAGCCCTGGACCATGGGATAAGTCACCTTTGACACTTATTCCTACTTCCAGATGGACTTCCATTTGAAGCCAAGATACTCAAATTCGAGAGAGGGTTCATGGACATGAACAGAAGGCCGAACGCCATGTAAACATCACAGAGCTTTTATGGTAAAGTCTGGAGCAGAGAGTGTGAAGTACCTCTCCTAGTCCTTCAGCCCTGTAAGAACAGGAAGCTGTTATTCTTGAATGGCAGCTTTCAGAGAAGGACAGAAACGATTCTGAAGGTGAAACGAAACCCTGGTCCGTATCTGAGGCAACTGCTCCACAGAGGTAGTGGAGATAACACCTCCTCTATTATTGAGATTAAACTTCGAAGCACGTAACTTTGAAGTTACTCATTAGTGTAATTTGTTGTTACTTAAAATTTTCTCTCTTTCTTGGAAAAATTTACTGTTGCAATACCGTAACATTATCTTCTTACTTCCTCAAATTCTTCTGGATGTGTTTAGGTGTTTGTCCATATGTAAGCGTATAAAGATTTACTGTTTGTACACTGAAGTATAACAGCAAAGCTTTTACTCTTGGGCTGTCCTGTGAAATCTCCCTGCCTAAAATTCCCTAACGAAAGCCCAGCATCCCCTTGTTGTGTCTGGCTGGATGGGGCTGTTTAAAAACACCACTTCTCCTCTCTGGGCGCCCTGCAGGGGGGAAGTGAGAGGAGTATGTGTGTGTGTCTGTGTGTGGAGGGGAGTGGCAATCTGAGAGGAAGGCAGAGCAGAAACCACTACCAGAAAGGGGGCACCCCCCCGTCACCCCCCACCCCAGTCACCTATTTCCCCGGACCACCGGCCGACACAACGGGCACCACAGAATTTTTCTTTGAGATGGGCACCCGACCTCCTCATTGGAGAGGTTTGAGACGAGTGAGGCCTGAGATAAAGCCTTGAGGGGGGCAAGAGTGGGGGGGGGGGTGGAGGTGGGTGGCAGCGGTTGAGGGGGCTGTCAGGGGGAGGCTACGACCGCGGCTGGCAGCAAAATCAGCTCGATATTTAAAGTAGGAGTCAAATTCCGACACCTCCTCCACTCAGCTCCCACTTTCTCTGAGTACACACAGTCATCATTATACGCTCCAAATGGCACTGCAATGACTCCCAACGGCAAGCACGCCACTCACAAATCAAATTTAACACCTTCCCGGTGCTCTCACCCCGGGAGGTGTCACAACAAAACAGCCATCTCTCAGAGAGAGACGACCTGTTCCGCTCCCGCTAGCGGCGCGGGGAGTCGGCGAGCCCCGGCAACAGACCCAGAGCCACAATTAACCCCAATGCCGGAATCTTCCAAGCCACCAGCCTAAGGGGGGGGGGGGGGGCCGTATAGACTGGTTGGGCAAACTCCCCCGCACCCACCAAGACCCGGCGGGGGGTGGAGAGCTGGTCCACTGTTCCACGGCCCGGGCGAGAACCACACTGCTCTGCCTGAATCCGAGGTTCGACAATCCGACGGACCCTGCGCTCCA
>JAODKC010000445.1:0-12043 GCA_026777985.1 Mormyrops attenuatus
CCCCCCCCCCCCCCCCCCCCCCCCCCCCCCCCCCCCCCCCCCCCCCCCCCCCCCCCCCCCAACACAGGCAGACAATACGTTTGCACAAATGTATTCCGTCCCTCCGTCACTCCTATTGCGCTTTATTAAGGAGCATCGGTTAGTATTCTGCTCTATACTGAACGCAAACTGGACTGAACAACAGCAGATCAAAACCAAGAAGGCAAGCAGAAATCTTTCCAGCTACGTTCGTCTCCAGAAGGAACCTTTGGTATGCGTGAATGTGAATGAAGCCTTACCGATCTCCAACCTCCAGAAGAACTGAGAAATATCTGCACTTTGCTTTTGATGCTATCTCTCCGGCTATCTCCTATTGTTATCCAGGTCGGAGTCATCAGGCGAGACTTTTACAAGATTATAAGTCAGCAGACAACAATCAGTCAGACCTGCTTCACTCCAAAAAATAGCAACAAGAACAAAAAAATCAACAGATGCAATAAGTACAAAAACCGTATAACCGAAAATAAGAAACCGAAGACTAGAGATTATTCTGGTTTATTTGATGTAAAGCACATTTAAAGCCTTAAGTAAAAGTGATATGGCATTTTCACGGAGAGTGTTATGATGATACTCGAGATGTGCCGCTGTAAAAGATCCCAAAGCCAACTCGTGTGTGTGTCTTAAGACCCGCCGCCCAGGTAACTTCTCCAAAGATCTGGCTTCTGTCATCAGCACGCCTCTTACGGTGAGTTCAAAATCATTGCGCAAAACAGCTGTGTGTTATCATCCAGAAATAAGCCGCATTCCTTTAATTACTACGTGGATATTTCTGTTTAACGAATGTTGAAAGGAGAGAAATTCTCCGTGGTCAGAAATGAAAAAGATTTAAAGGGAAAAAAAACCCTTCCTTAATATATGCACTATTCAATATATATATAGTATCGGCCTGTAATTTCACTCGTATAGTACTGCACGATTAAACTAATTACATCCGATATCAATAGCTGATGCTTATACGTTTTAATTAAAAAAAAATGCTGACAACCTTTTCAGGATGCAACAGATTGACCCGCGTTTTCCTGAGTGTTTTCCGATTCTGTTCGTGTTCTAAACCCTTCTTGCTTGTTGTGTGTTTATGGATTCAATACGAATTTCATCTAGAAATACTATTAAGGCCTACAAAATAGTTAGGTTAGAGTATTCAGAACGTGGAACGCTACATATCGAAATAGGAAACTTCCGAAAGTTTGTCTAATATATATATATATATATATATAGATAGATAGATAGATAGATAGATGTGTGTGTATTTGTATAATAAACAAAATGTATGAATTTGCATACTTACAAAATGTTACATTGATTGTGCGTAATTCTGTTATTCAAATTCACGCAAATGATTCAAACTTGATTTAATGTGTTCTTTTTGCTTTTCGCTTATACAGCATACTGTTTTAACAAATATATACCATGAATTAATTTTCAAACTAAGGAAAAGTGTTTAACTAAAATAATTTTAATATACCAATTCAAAATAATAACGACAACGATGAAGTGGTTACCAAATAAGTTAACGGGACTGCGCAAACAGTTATAATGTCCTGATAGGTCAGTTTTCAAACATTTACGTTAAACAAACCGATCGTTCACATCTCTCCACTTTTAATCATGGTTTATACTTCTAATCATGCCTAAAGTGTTTACCTTCACTATTGACACGACGAAGTTTCAGTTGTGTTTTCAGTTATATTAACAGTTTGTTTAAAACTGTTGCTGTTCCATTTCAGCTTTTCCGCATTTAAGTTGGGAAACAAACTGAAAATGATGCTGAGTCCAGAACAACCCGACTCCGACCTGCACTGGGGACAGTCAGATGCCGAGTCGATAATAAATGATATGAAGGTCGGGTGCGTCTCTGACGAGGCGCTGGATGCCGAGGGGAAGACGCGGTCCATAGCCCCGCCGACTCTAAGCAGGGAGGAAAAGCGCAGAAGGCGACGCGCGACAGCCAAGTACCGCTCGGCCCACGCCACCCGGGAGCGGATACGCGTGGAAGCCTTCAACGTGGCCTTCGCCGAGCTTAGAAAACTGCTACCCACCCTGCCGCCGGACAAGAAGCTCTCCAAGATCGAGATCCTCCGGCTGGCAATATGCTACATATCGTATCTCAATCACGTCTTGGACGTTTAGAGTTTCAATAGACTTTAAGTCGATTTTTTAAATAATGGAAAGTGTAAAATAATAGCATTTTCAGATAGAAAAGGAATAACTGGAAGACAATGGGTAAATGAATGCTCTTATTATTACAACTGAACAACGTGGGGCTTCCACAACCAGAGGGGCCATGAGAACCTGGAACCTGGAAGCAAGAAGACAAACTTTCGCGGAAATTTTTGGTTTAAATTTCAAAATGTCTTCAGCCCCGTTCTGAAAAAAAAATCCAGTCACAATCCGCAGTGCAAAAGACACGAAAATTCGGTTTAAAACGCGATATTGCAATAATTTAAGCTAATAAAACATGATCTATTGTGTGTACTAGAAAACAAAGCCAGTCGTTTGACAAAGATATGCGTATTGTATAAAACGTTTATACAATAACAGTAGCGCCTTTCATAAGTCTGTATAAGTATCTTAGATACATGACTAGCCCTGGATGACAAAATGACCCGTTTAAAGCTGAACTAAAGTATACTAGCTGCTTATTTGTGTGTAATATGAAGTTTTCCTTCCTAAAGAGGGAAATTCGCATAAGTGCCACTTCCTTGTTTCAAGTCGTAAGCTTAATTATTTTTGAATATTTATCTATTTATTGAATTATTTATTTATTTGTCAGTTTGTTTATTTATTTGTTCGTTTATTTATTGATTTACGATTTGTTTTTGTGTTTAGGACAATGTCTTTCATAGATAACTGTTAACGTATTGTAAATTTTTTGTATTTCGGTAGGCCTATTATTATTTATATCCCAAATTATGATGTTTGACTAAAAAGTGACGTTGCTCTTCAATCGCACTTTTCAGTGACTGCTCCCTGTTGATATGTTGTAAATGGATCTGTACGTCATGACGTTTATTTCTGTAACGGTTTTGCTTTTTTAATGTCCACGGTAAAAAGAGCACTTCGTTTTTAGTAGAGCCCTTAGGTGTATCGTATCAACGTTTGTAGTTTTCAGTGTTAAGGGGAGTGGGCTCGGAATGATAAGAAAAACGTCATTTTCCCCCTTAAAACCTTAGTTTTCGAGATGTGCTGGCGCTGTAAAGCACCACGTCAGAGACAAAATGCAGAAGTAAAGAGAGCGCCTTATCATGTGACGTCACGGCGAGATCCCCAGTGCTGCGACCAAAAACGATTTCCCTTTGGCTTATGTTTAACTTATATAACTATTGTTTACATGCTGTTATTAGAAAGTCTTCTATTTGTGTACCCGCTCTGCTTTGAATCTCTTAAACAAGATCTAATTTTATAGTGATATGAATATCCAGCATCCAAAGACTGCTTGTGTTTTCAGGGGTTTAAGGTGTATTCGTTACCCTGTAGCACACATTTCGTTTAGCCGAGTAGCCTCCGGCTGGTTTCTACCGGACACGGTTTTTCATATCTTATTGGTAAGTTGTTTAGAAAAATAAATATTTAAAAATGAGCGACTATGTGTTTCTTTGCAACTGAACACAGATCTAACAGTAGGCCTAGCTTTACATGTATTAATGCGAATTAAGTTAACAGACATCATAAATTCGAATGAAAGTAATAATATGATCACTTATGCTTATTTATTCTTTATTGTCTCCACAACTTGAACATTGCGTAGTTCCACAACTACTTAAGTAAAATATTAGGAAACTGCTCTGAGTTGTAAAGTACAGCGAACATCAGCATGGGCTTTGATGCAAGAGTCATAAAACATTTCCCAGGACAAGTGTAAAATTACTTTATATCCCAGTTAGCTATAATTATATGTAAATTAATTTCACGAACTTATGTGACGTCACAATTTCTCATGAGCTTACAGACTTAAACGTTAGAGGATTAAAACTTTGCAGGAAGTCATGCTCATCTAGGCAAGAAAGAATGAGAGAAAATGAGACAAGGATGGGAGAACGAAGGTGCAAAGAGAGAGGGAGGAGAAAGGGGTGACAGAGCGAGAGAGAGAGAGAGAGATCGCCCATCCTTGTGTGCGGCGCTCCTCTTCGCTTTTGGCTGAAAGGCGCTTTCCCCAGAGAGGGGGCAGGTGTTGGTCCAGACGAGCCAAGACAACCAAATTACTGGCCGTCTGGCACCTCCCGTGGGAAAGAAAAGAGGGAGATCGAAATTTATGCCATGCAAAATTGCCGAGAGGAGCTGTGAAGAAACTGGAAGGTAGTGAAAGGTATTTGGCTACTCTTCAACAGAAACAACAACAAAACCAGCGATAATAAATAATAGCTGCAAAATGACATTAAACAGAACATAAATATTTACAGAGGATAAGACGGGTTTTTACACAATGAACGCACGCACCTTTTAGCATTTAGCCTTCACCCTCAGGGCAAATCATTTAAGAGCGAACAGACTCTCGGGCTCTGGAAATGAGACAATGGCGCTTCAACGTAATGCTGACAGATACACGTAAAATATTCCACTTCAGATCATTAACGCCATGATTTCAGATTAATTGTAGCCCATAGTATTCTTGCCGTCAATACCGCAACCTCCTAAATATATTAATTGCGCTTCTAAAAAATCAGAGAAACCTGAGTAAATGTCTCTAAAACATATGCATCTGGCCCGGAGAGATACGTAGATCTACGCAATGCACAACCCGCGGTGTGCTTTCTGCATTAAAACTATTCAGTTTGTATAGGTATAGGTTCATTAAAACAAACAGAAGTCAATTAGATCGCCGTTAGATCTCTTCACAAAGGCGAAATAAAATCATAAAAATAAACGTTGTCTTCATACTTAATATGTTGGTACCTTTGACTATTTTGCAAAGCAATAGAGTTCCATTAATCGTCACAGAGCTTAATAATGGCGAATTATATGTATGTGCATGTATGTTTTACTTGTACTTCCGTAGTTTGTACAAAATTTAAATAACGATAACCTAATGCGCTGTTTTTCTTTAGAGGTGATGGACCGCCCTCTTCCCCAGAGACCCGTGACACACCCAGCCTCATACATGTTTCCTGGATCACCGCAATTACCGGAAGAGCGCTTACCAAAACTGAATTGATAGATAAATAAAGTTCTGCTTTGAAATTAACGTAGGCATTGTACAGAAATCCCACCCCCCATCAAGTTACGTAGCTTACTCTTAGATACAACTATGGTAATGTTATCGTTTTAATTTTATCACAAATCTATTAAATGATGCATAGCGGAGGGCGTAGATTAGTAGTTAGAGTCGTTAGAGAATAAAAATATAGTTAAACAATATGAACAAGGTTTTATAAACTTTGAGAGCACCTCTGGATCCCTCCAGCCAAGCTTAAATTGGCCCCTTTGTTCCCGGATGGTATTTTATCTGCTATTATAACTCATTCGGTAGCTGTAAATCCCTTATTATTAGCCTTTATGGTGATAGCAAAATGAACCTGACATTTAGGCGGTAATTTGAATACATTCTGAGGCAGAAATGAGCCTTCTGGTCTCTCTTGGGTCCAGATCTGTTTTTAGCCTGAGTAATGGGCGAGATGCCCGTTGTTTTACTGCGATGCCCCTTCGGGGAAATCGGCGTGTATCGACGGCACGGCGATATATATGCGGCAGCAACAGGCGAACCGGTGTATGGGTGTTTCATCTCTAATGTGGATGTGCTTTTTGTATCTTTCTGACACTTTGAAGTCCTCAAATGACAAAACATGGTCGGTTTCTATAAAATAAGCACAGATTGTTTTATTTTATTTTAGGAGTAAATAATCCAGTCTAGTTTACATAAATTCAGAAAATGTGTATACTATGCAACAGTAATTATTTTGAATCCAAGATGCACAAATCTGTTGCATCTGTCTCATGAAACTAAAAACACAACTGGAAGTTTTTTGTGTAATCAGCACTTCTGTTGTTAAACATCCTAATCAGTGAAATCATTTATGCGCATACTACTATCTGTGCTGTGAACTGGATGTCGTGATGAAACGTGTAACTGGAGTCAGCAGGTATATGTCTACTCTCAGGTTCGCGCTACACAGTGTGCTCTCAGCTGTGCCTGTCCGGTGGCGGTCTCGTCCTCTTTTGAGGGTTGCCATGACAGCATGACAGTCCCCCTTTGGCCTGCAAACAGCCCGCCTGGCCTGACAGGTGGACACTTCCAGTGTGTCTCCATCTGCAGACATTTCAAAAGTTGCTGTGATTCTACATACACCCACACACACACACACACATCCTTTAGGATCTATACTCTGTCAGAAATAAAACGTCCGATCTCATCTTCTGATTACTAGTTATATATGTAGATTTGTATATATTTTCAGTAGCCTATTTGTCCTGTCAATTTTGACTCTGAAAAAAATTGTAAATTTTGCCTGGATTAAAACAAACTGTCAATTTTAGTATTTTGTCTTTTCATTCTTGGTTGTAATTCTTAGATTGATGTTGAAAAGGCAAATATTTCCCAGAAATCTTTTAAAGATAGAAAGAGACTGTGGCTCCTGTTTTGTCACTAAGACAGTTAAGTAATCATACAGAAATCAATGAGGGAATCTTTTTGTGTCAAACCCGTGACCTGGTGTGAAGCGCGGAACTTGGATGCTTGGATATCAAGCACCTTTGGACAGCCCGAAAACCCCATAGGTAGAAGAAGCACCGGCATTGCATAGAAAATTGAAATTAACACTGTAGTTAAAATTAGTGGTTTATCACAGGCAGGAGAGGAATGGCAATGCGCTATTAAGCTGGAAAGCATGAATGTCTGGGGAAGGATGGGGCTGTAATACTTCTGACTATAACTTCCAATAAAATCACATGTTATGTCCTCTGACCCCTTGGGCCAACTAGAGATTATTACATGGGAGCTGAATTAACACATGAGTAGAATAGGCCCCCATAAAATAGCAGGCGATCCATGTTTACATTAGGAAATCTGGCAGGAAATCGAGAGGACGTGTCTAGATGAAGGAAATGGGAAGGACGCAGCATGGATGTGTCTACAAAAATAACATCTTCGGCAGCATGTTTTTTGGTGTATTGATAGCTATATGGACGTTGTTTCATTAACCTTTACACTCGCTCCACTACTGTAGTAGTCAAAAAAGTCTTTTTTGTTAGATAAAATATTAGATTTAACTGAAAATGAAGGATTTCGATTTATTGCTTAACTCTCCATTGCATCCCGTGTGAAGATAATTCCTACAAAATACCCATTTGCTCTTTCACCACCGGTCTCAGCCAATACCCCCCCCCCCACCATCTTCCCAGAATGCTCTATGGACAGACTGTCCTTTTTCATAGATTCATCTCCGTTTGTCCCGTTAGCATTCATTGTATTCTTTACAAAAGCGAAAAGGTGACTGGGAGCTGAGCAGGCGGGCAGTGGGACCAGCACATATGTGATTGTGTGTGAAAGGGGAGCCACATTGCGCTCTTCACGCAGGATTATGCGACGCCGGAGCCTCACTACTGACCATATGTCATCATGTATACAAAGGGCTGGATTATTATTTGGGTCTGTGGCCTTTATCTTTCATGTAAACGGAGGTTCTAAGTGCAAACAGCCCTAACTGCTTTTATTCAGGGTCCTCATAAGGTTTACAGTGTGACATACAAGTGGCCATATGTTTTCTGTATTGAGAGCAGCATGCATTAGGCCAAGTGTCTGTATACGTCTCCTGATTCCCATCATCATCAAAGTCACCATAATCTTCCTCGTCATCACCGTCATCATTTATTTATTGTTGTTACTTATTGTAGTGGCTATTTTTGAGGAGTGACCTGCCTATCCCACACACATGCACACGCAAAGGTTTTGTTGTGCCATAGTCTGTGTGGGGGGGCGGTGGCTGCAGCACAAAAGCAGATCCATGTGCTGTAATGCGGCCCGAGGGATGTTTTGCATTATGCCTCCCCACTTCACCAGCAGGGTCCTGGCCGGCGCAAGCTCATGGCCCTTTGTCTCCGGCAGATGGAGGAGGGCCGAGAGGAGAGAAAGGAGCAAAAGAGAGAAAAGCAGCCAGTCTGTTCTCATTAAGCGTGGCATTGAATCCAAGGCACCGCTTTCCCTCCGTTTGCAGCACGGCGGTCTGACCCATTCACCCCAGTGCTCCAGCCATCTGCACGGTACACAGCCCAGGCACGTGGTGCCACGCGTTCCGCCAGCACTGCAACCTCTCTCCCGCCTCTTTGTCTGCTTTCTGCTCTTCCCGTGTGCGGTTTCCAACACTTTCACGAAGATCATTCGCATTTCTTGTGTGTTTTGAAAGTATAGCGTGCTTTTTTTATTTTTTACTGAAGGCACGACGCGAGTATTACACTGTCCGTGCTGCGGGCGCTCAGGGTTGCTTGTCACGTGATCGTTTACATGAAACGCAGCATCAGGAACTCAGGTGGAAACTTGACAGCTTTTGCTTGTTGTTGTAATTGACATGCAATAGTTTGTTATAATGTTTGGAAAACATTTGAAGTACTGGTGAATTTATATATTTCTGTGCATTGTATGTACAGTTAGCCTACTTAATACGTTAGCATTTATCTCTTATAATGAGTCCTTTTCTTTTTCCCTTCTTTTCACTTTTTCTTTAGTTTTCTCCTTAAGTTCCCTTTCACTCAACACGTAAACCCTATCTAGATCTTTTAAGTGTCTGCGGGAAAGATGCATCAATCTCCCCGACACCCAAATTCAATGATCCCGTGGGCTCACCTTGAACACTGGGTGACAGCCATCTGCATGGGGAAATGCGTTAAACAAATTCTGATGAAAAGCAGAAGCGCAGAGCCCCCATCTCGCTACCATGCGGTATTAATCAGATTTATTTTACTGCTTCACGGTGATTTATTCAGACGCACATTCGGAATAGGCGTAGCATTTCCCCTGCAATATATGACACAGCCATCTGACTATACAAGACGTTTTTCCTTGTTACTGTGAAAAATATAGAGACGGATGTTCATTTCCGTTTTTACAGACGGGTTATCAGGTGCAGGACAGCATTGCTCATTATTTTCTGGACATAAAATCTTTTCTGGATTTATAAATCCAAATATGAAAGCCAAATTTGGATTTATAATTCTGAGACTGCGTCTTGTATCTGCTTATTTATTTTTTAGCTTGTAAACACTTTTTGCAAGTTGTTGAATATCATGGATCATATACAGTAGAACATCAAGTAGGCTAAACACTGAAGCTGGAAATATTTGAAGAAACAGGGTGTGAAGCAAATGTTTGTAAATTGTATTTTATTTTTTTCTTCGTAAATCTTGGCTTAAACTATTTAATGAATCCCTGACGCTTATAAGCACTATTCTGCTATAACCCCAATGGGTTTGAGAAATTAAGCAATATATGTTGCATAAAGATATTAATTATTAAGATCTCTTTTTCATTATTTCAGTGGAATTGCTGAATGTAATTCTCAAAAATACTTACCCATTAACTCAAACACACATTGAATTAACACCACAGAAAGTTAAATGTGACCCTAAAACGAGCTATTATCCTTAAACTGTTATGGCAATCGGAGAATGTCATTATCAGTCCCGTTTCGGAAATAATGCTATTGCGATGTGAGAAAGCGTTGTGCAGCTGCCCTCTGTTGGCTGCGTGAAGCTTTGCACAATATTTATTGCCGTGGGACAGTTCGTTGACAAAAGCTATTTTTTGCACTGTTAATAAAGCGTAATATCAGTAGGGCAAGATTAATGGCAATTCTGCTGGTCATTTTTTCCTGCGCATTTTTTTCTCGAAGACTTTGAGTATTGTGTTAATTGTCCTAATTGTGTTTATTTTAGCAAGTTAACCGCTAACCATCAGCAATACCATGTTTTTACAGTCACCTCGCTGAAAATTGGCGAATTAGCCATGTGATCTTGTATTGCCATGCGGTATTGTTATATTGTATTCACCGTAGGCGCTAAACGCTTTGCCCACCCACTTCCCAAGGTGTTTGGTTTTATCTCAATGACACAAACCTGCAGCGTATATATGTACCAGCGCGCTTCTCAGTTCACGCAACAGCAGTCATAGTGTTAAAATTATTAATTTCATTATTTGTTCATGTATTGAGCATCTGCATGTGTCAGATGGACTATTTCGGAGACGTGTAAAAGAACAAGTATGATTCATTGTCCCGTTCCCATACAACTTGAACAAGCAAATATGCCTATGTTCTAAAATACTCCACATGATCAATCGCTCTTTGCCGCAGAAGGTGTGCATTGACGATTAATCGCTAAATCAGGTGCAGATTCTAACATAAAATAGGTTTTGCCATTAACGCAGAGCGCAGCTGGTACTATTTGCCAGTTAGCTTACAACACTGCTCTAAATAAGTTTGTGGTTGGTAAAACACGATCAATTCAATTAGTTGCGCTATCTGTAACATATGCATACGTACGTATTACGTCTTGTATGGAAATAATTTCAAAAGAACTGATGTAACACTTTGTGTTGATTTCTTGTTATTAAAATTATTTACTCTTGGTCTTGCTTTTATCGATGGCTGTGGCGTCTGTTTAACGTATTTTTAATATTTTGTGCAGATTTTAGCGGCTCTACGCCCACCAATGTGGTAAATCACCTACTGCACAGGTTTTAATAAAAATTATAGCGGACATCTTTCAAGTGGGTGTCTGTTACGTACGTTTCATATCACCCCCGAAATGGAGGTGTCCCAGACTTTTTACGTGACGTCATTTGCAAATAGAAAACGGTTTTTATAAGTCCTTATAATAAGAGCGTGGTTCACACTGTCAATACAGACCCTGCCTGCTACTAATTAAAAAGGTTATATGTCATTTATGTAGCCGATATATACCCTACTTTATGGGATAAATACCCAGATTTTGCCCTTCTTGACCTCTCTACCCCCCTTTCTAAAAGTTTCTTGTGGATGTTTCCCCCCTTCATCCTTTCGTAAACCGCCCAATGCCTCTGGAGTTCTACCGGGCAATCAAAGCTAAAGCCCCACCTCCATGAATAATTCAGGTGCTCCTCCTTCGTTCCGTCCCCCCCCCCATGTGTGTTGAAAGTGGCCAGGGTCGTAAAACTACGTTTTTTTCCACAATATAAGATTAGGCTGCTAACATAAACGCCATCTGACTTGGGGAGGAAATATTACGAAATTCTTTCTGGAGATAGATTATACATTATCGTGCCGTAGCTCTGGATTAGCATTACATATCATGTCATGAGTGGGCCTCAATTTTTTTTTTAATTAAAACGGGCCAAATGGAGTTTCATTGTTTGTATCTCTAATTCGTTAATAATTAGTGTAGGATATGGGGGCGTGTGTTTGGGGGCTGGGCAGAGGTTGCATAGATTACATTTTGGGACCAAAATGTCCCCAAAGTGCGGTAAAACCTGAAACATCCTTACTTTTGGGGACATTTGTCAGGTGCCCATTTGGATAACCTCAATTTTATAAAAAATCTGTGAATGCAATCAAAACACTAAAAACGCCAAACGTCTCATATTTTTAGTCACTTATGGTTAAATTTAAGGCTGGGTACACTCTCAGAAAAAAGGGTCCAAATTTGTACCTTTGCTTGTCACTGGGGCTGTACCCTCAAGGTACAAATTTGTACCCTTTTTTCTGAGAGTGTAGGGGTTAAGGTTGTCATGTTGGAATTAGAGATTTCCCCATAGAAATGAACGGAGAGTCCCCACAAACATATTATTACAAACTTGTGTAGTGTGTGTGTGTGTGTGTGTGTGTGTGTGCTATTAACACGATTTTGCAAAAATTGTTTGAAGCGCAAAAATAATCGGCGGTAACCGCGGTGACAGGTTCATAGTCGTTTTCTCACTACACACATATGATTCCGCTTTGTCCTGTTGTAAATCATTTATTTGTTACACAATGGCTCACCTTCTATTAAGTGTCATATGAACAGACACCTTTTTCTTATTAGCTGTAAAACATAGAAACACACT
>JAODKC010000446.1:0-12037 GCA_026777985.1 Mormyrops attenuatus
TATTAGTTAAGTTCTCCCCAAATGAGCTTGATGGGCCAAATGGCCTCCTCTCGTTTGTAAATTTCTTATGTTCTTATGAGTTACAAGAGCTACATCCTAAAAATGCTTGAAATATTTGGTATGACGGGTTGCAAGCTAAGGTTTATCCCATGTGAGCCGAAACTAGATAATGACAACCCTAGTAGATCACAGTGAATATCGGGAGATTGTGGGGAGCAATAAACATGTATTAAGGTATCTAAAGGGCACTGCTGACTATGGGTTTTGTTTTATGAAACCTGAAGAGGACGTGGGATTAATTGAAGACCACTGGGCCGAATGGCCTCCTCTCGTTTGTAAATTTCTTATGTTCTTATGTTCTTAATCAATGACTCAGACTGGGTATCTGACACAGCAGACATGGGCAGCACTACTGGCTAAGGCCATTTTATACTTCACTTTTACACATGTGCTTCCAGGTACTGGGTGAGTGATGTAAATTTCGTCATCAGGTCATCAGTGGTTTGCACCTGACAGTTGCAGAAGGTGCATGTGTAGCCTATATTTTTTGTCCAGTGGAAATTATATAAGCTGATGCGTGTCGACTGCATATTTGCTTGGAAATTGACTAGGTGTTTGCTGTAGGTGGCAGGCGTGACTTTCATAGAGCCGAGATCAACCGAGAAAGAACAGAAGAATAATTGTTGTAGGAGGTGTAGAGGTATCCACATTTCTAATTTATACCGTCCAGCCATTATGCTGTGGTATGCGGTATTTTCAGAACCAACACTATTCCGGCATTTTGATATCTTGGCAATAAAATTTGCTGAGGGTGCGTCCCAGCTAGGTTTGTCGTAAGAATTTCGGATTTGAAAATGCTACGGTATGCTGTATTACCTGAATACCACCCAAGCCTAAATTTCAAAACTGTTCATAATTTTTTTTTACCAGATATCACAATATTGCTTATATTTGTGTTTGTTGCAATACATGTACCCTCTCCTGGTCTGGTGGAATATCACTGGTGCACTGACCGTGACCATCTGTGTCCATGGCCAAATGTAGTATGAACACAAGCTTCTGTGCACATGACCATCTGCGGACCGAAAGTACATGCAGAAAAGTGAAGTATGGACTAGTTTTTATTGTTTTAGTCTGACCAGTCAAGGCTCTGTTATTTCAAAGAAGTCTAAGAAACAAGCCATGTAGCACTGTCAACATGCCAGGCTGAATACATGAGTACTGCATACTGATACTTACCTGAGAGGGGAGATACCATGATCACAAAGGTGGTTCACCCAGGGTGAGGCCCAGCCATTGCACTGTGGCTGTGCTGACCCCTGCAAATCCCCCAATTGTGGGAATCTCGACTGCATAATTTCTGGTTGTGGGGGACTGCGTTCGCACTCTCCCCTGTGTTTTTTTCATTGGCAGTGGTGGCTTAATGGTTAGGGAAGCGCCCTTGTGATTGAAAGGTTGCTGGTTCGAATCCCTGACCAGTAAGGTACCGCCCCCAAGCACTGCTTCCCGGCTGCTGAATTAGCTGCCCCCTGCTATATCACAATGTCACATATGGGGTAAATGCAGAGGCACATTTTGTTGTTGTGCACTGTGGTGTGTCAACAATGACCACTGATCACCTAATTCTAAATAGGTCTAGCATTCACAACTCAAGCAAGCATATACTTAACTCAGCTGTTAAATGGTATAGACAGGAAGTGTTACAATAATGACAATCAAGGAACTATTCAGTAATTTTACCACCACTGAATAGTGGAATGGCAGGTTTCCGGAACATTGCATTTATACAGTACATTATGGGTAAAACCTGTGGTTATTTACTGTTTACTGATTTTTAAAACTAGGCTTGCATAACAGAGAACTGTAAAGTATGACTGGACCACAAGTGCATTACAATAAAATCACTGCATTTTTTCGATTGATCCATCATGAACTGTGGGGATCCTGTACAGCACCGATCATAATAATGGCAGAGAGCATACAAGCCGATGAAAGAAGAGGCAATGAGAGAGCCCAGAACATAAATTGAGGAGCTGTGCATATGATCCACTCTTGCTCAGCCACTTGCTTACCAACATTCAGTTGTTGAAGTTGAACTCAGGACAAGGGTTACATTCCAACAGGACATCAAGGACTGCAACATTATTTGTTTTAGTGAAAGATGACTGACCCCCTAGGTATTGAACCAGGCAATCTCCCCATCAAAATCTTTCATGGAATCTTTTTCAGATCGGTTCAATGGAGGAAGTCAGTAAATATAGGGGTGGGGAAGTGTTTTATGATGAACAATAGATGGTGTAATCCCATGATTATTACATGTGTTCTCCTGTTCTCCTTATTTGGAGCATCTCTCAATGACGTGTCACCCTTTCTATCTGCCTCATGATTTGTTACATCGTCACAGTGGTTTACTTCCAGATGCGGGCACTGGCGTGGTGCTAGCTGATCTACACAATGTTTTAAATGGACTCATGGACAAACACCCAGATACTGTCCTTATCGTGTATGGTGACTCAAACATGTCAAGTCCAGTCATTTTATTTATAAAGCACAATTAAAAACATCAAGTGTTTACCAAAGTGCTCTACGGCATTTGTGGTAGTTAAATTATAAATCGGTCTCTCTGATAACTCAGAGAGTCACTTAGAATAAAAGTCCGGACCTCTCAGTTTGTCACGCCCAGGCCCGATCGCCCTCATGTGGACCGCGCCTCCTCATTACCCTCGTGTGAATCCCGCATGTTCCCAGCTGTTTCCTGTTTTCTTTCATTACCCTGTGTATTTAGTTTGCGTGTCACGATGCGCTGGGCGGCGAGCAGGGAAACAGGCGAGCAAGCCAAGGTAGCAGGGAAAATGGGGTTTAATTCGGGAGGCAGCAAGCACACTGGGGAACAAACAGCCACTAACATCACGAACATCAACAATGACTATTCTAACCAGACTAAACAGAACGCAAACTAAATACACGGGGTAATGAAAGAAAACAGGAAACAGCTGGGAACATGCGGGATTCACACAAGGGTAATGAGGAGGCGTGGTCCACATGAGGGCGATCGGGGTTGGGCGTGACACAGTTGGTGAGTAAAGAAATCTCTTTTTATTCAAGCAATCCAGCAAAGTGCTCTTGTCACACTCTGGCACTCGGTACCAAGTCACATCGAGCACAAAGAGAAACCAGTTAATAAACCATAACCCGCAATCCCTCTGTAGCAGCCCTTGGACCCCAAAGAGAGAGTCTCGACGGATGCTTAAGGTTTCCTTTATTTAACATTATGGCAACTTAATCCATTTCATCTTCCACCTTATAGCACCGTGAAAACTGCATCAAAACACACAGACAGACACTCAAACAATCTAGTTCCCACGTTATGCATCTCAAACATACATAAATACAAGTGGCGAATCATAATTAAACAAACATACCTCGCTGCGCTCACCAAGGAATGCGAATATATGATACAATAGCCCTTTCCTCTATCATTAAAACAAGCGGCAAAGTTTACTTTGGTTATGTAAATGAAGTACAGACTCGGAGATAAAACTCATACGGTTCAGACCTCAACAAGCAGCTTCTCATTATTTGCACCTGCCCGCTACCTTTACGAAATCTCTCCCTTATACAAACTACGGCATCACCCACAGGACAAAATTCAATACCACAGGTACACATGATATTCATTTACAAATTCACACACAACCGCATTAACATACACCAACATTTATAAATAAAGAAAATTAAACATATTTATATATCATTTTACCAAAACAAAAAACAAAACATACAAAGACAATTGTGGTCCTTTACACATATATATGCACACTTTACACTAACATGGGACAGGGATGCGATGGGGGCTGAGGGGCCCCCCCTAACTCTCTGTCTCTGGCCCTGGGCGGGTGGGGTGGCCCGCCGGGTGGAAGGCTCTCTCTCATGCATACAAAACCAGTAGTATTACAATGCCTGGACTGAGCAGATGCAGTCATTGTAGCCTTTTCTCGTGTCTGTTGCTGTATACGCATTGCGGCAAACCATTAATTAACTGGGAGTGGAAGTGATGGCTCAACTCCTTGTTGGTAGTTAGAAAAGAACTCACAGTTATGAAAAGTAAAGAATTGTGAGAAATAAATTCAGAATTACGAAAAATAAAGCAGCAGTTAAGGCAAACTTCTTTTTATATGTGGCGGAAATGGACTTTCATACACAAGATATTATGCCGTGCACAAAAGACAGAAAAATGTATAATTTTTGGGCCGCTGACATTAGTTAAATCCCAGATTAGTGTTAAAACCACTAAGAAGTTGCTTTCTCTTGGACTTTTACAACACACTCTCATGGAAATGCTGTTAAAATACACATCATTAACTTTCCGTGCAAATTCCAGAAAAAAAATCGTGTAAGCAGTAAGTGATTTGATGAAGCTTCCTTACTCATGTCAAAGTCGCTCCATGCTGTAATGATAATTGTGAAACATACTAGTAAAAACTACATGAACGCAAGATTAATGTAGGTAAGAATGTGCATTCAATAGCCAGATAATGGAAACCATAGTGTGATTGTTTACATAGTTTTATACTGGGCTGTCTGTGGTTCTGAACTCCCAGTCAGAAATTCAGTCCCACTCCGGCCCTGAACAATTTTACTTGTTCACTTGTATAATTCAGAATATCAGACAAACCAATGTGTCACGCCCTGCATTCCTGCCCCTTCATTCTTTCCTTACTGTGGGTCTAACGAACTACGCCTGTTGATCATTTGTCTTGCCTCATGTTTCAGCCCCCATGTGGATCACTCCAGCTGCCCCTTGTCTGCTCATTGTTATGAGAGTGCCTCCCAGTCCTATGCTCCCCAGTCCAGTCATTGATGTCTCCCTAGTGTGTGGTCCAGTGCTTTTTAGCCTATTGCTAATTGAGCGTTCAGTCTGATGCTATGTGCTCTGCTTTTGTTTCCCCTTTTTCCCATTTCCTTAAATAAACCTCTTATACGTTTGTCCTCATGCCTGGTCCTGCCTCCTTTGTTTTCAGATCGTGATACAACGAACTTCTTGGACTTATGTTGCCCAAAGGTGAGCATTTGTACTGTGTATAAAGGGAGAAAAATGCTGTGTCGCGATGTATTTCAGTCCATGTTTTCTGTCTCAATGGCTTTCCATAATGACATCCCAAGTTATGGAGGGGCCTCTCATTAGCTCTACACTCCAGTCACTCTCTGGCTCTGACCGAAATGCCCACTTGTTCATTCACTCACTATATAGTGTTCACTACGCAGAACACTCATTAGGGGATAAAGGCAGATGGGTTGATACCGCTGATGTATATTTACTAGACATTACAGGCAGGGCTCCAGCTATAGGCCAATGGGCATAGAGCTTAACAGCATCTTGAAGAAGACGTACCCTCCACTGCTTGTTTGCAAACAATATGTGACACAATTTTCTTGCAAATATCGTACAAATGAGATCAGCTATAGTTATAATTATTAGTCTATATCTGATTTATGATTTACAAATTATTAGACATTAGAATAATTAGACATTACACAAGGCCACATTTTAAGACTGTTTGCATAAATATCAGTCATGGGAAAACATTTTGGTATGATAGATCACTTATGATATAGTTTTGAAAAATAACCAAAAGAGCCTCTGGGACAGGCTCCAGACCTCTCACGAGATCTCCCTCTTCCCTCCCAAGTGGTTTCAGAAGATGGATGTATGGTTAAGCAACGTCTTTTTCTAAGCGATGCCTTCTAATGTAAAATAAAACTTGGAATATCCCTCGCTTTGTCAGATCGGGTCTGCAATTTGTACTCGTGACAAAGCATTTAAACATTATGCATCTCATTGTCCATAAATCATTGGCCTAAGATCAGGGTTGTTGTTTGTTGCTGTTGTTGTTTTTTTTTTTTTTTTGATGATGATGATGATGATGATTAGTAAGGAATGACATCTGTTTTCTTTAGTCATGTTGGGAATGTGTTTGCATGACTTAGCTGATGCCACGGTCTAATTTTAGTCCAGTTGTTCATTATCAATGAGCTCATTTGCATTTAAATTGAATTTTCTGTCCAAATGGGTTTCATGGCTGACCTCATTTTAATGATCACAGGTCACACCAACTAGCAATGAGAAGCATGCTTTTGAACATCCAAAAACGAATGTATTCTTCCTTCTAATTTTTATTTAATGAAACCAATTATCTTTTCCCTTTTTTATGTTTTATTGTGAAAGGCCAATTTCATGTATGGAGGCAATGTCTTATGGAACGTCTTATGTCCGTCCCCCCTCCCCCAGGAAAGGACATAGAGGGGGAAAAAATCAATGATTTGATTTGTTGAAAGATAAGACAGCCAGAAAGTTTCCACATAGCAAACAGACTCACTGTTTTCTCAGCAGAGAATCATTTCTTACGTTTTGGTCCACTAATGCAGTTGTGGATTTTGCATTTTGAAAGCAAGCAGTGTGCAAGGAAGCTGCATGACTTCAAAAACCTGAATAGTGCTTTGACAGAGAGGCACCAGCTTCTGCAAGCCTACCTTCAGGCTGGCAGACTCTTCCCACAAAATGTTCAAATGCATCAAGTGTCACAGCAGGGCATAGTGCAAGCAGAAAGACGGAGACGATCCACTGTGTGGCTCCAAGACATCAGGGGTTCATTAATAATTAGCGATGGGACATATAATACCCAAACTTCAGAGCTAGTTTCGCCAAAGTGAAGCCCAGCGACTCGAAGCTAGGAGTGGGCACTTGCTTTGTTTATGCAATTTCGTGTGACCGATGACGTCCGATTTGTTCTGAGATGTCAGAGGTTTTGAATCATGTGTGATCTTCCAAACTTTTCCAAAAGCGAGATGAAACCTTTGGGCGTTGTGGGGTTTTTTTGCAATCGGAGAGATTGATTGCTATACAGTTTGTATTACGTACAACACCTTTTGATTCAATATGGAAAGCGGCTCTGGAAATGGCAAGAGGCAATCCTCGAATGTTTGGAAATAGTTTGAGTTGATGTTTCCCAATAAGATGAGGGTGTAATTAATTATTATTAATCATTGATACTTTATTAATCCCCGTAGGGAAATTGTCCTTTACGCCTCCCTCAACTGGCTCTTTGCAGAGTAAGTTGTCCACGAAGGGCTACCACCTGTAGCGGCGCCCAGGGAGCTGAGGTTAAGGGCCTTGCTCAAGGACTTGCAGATGTGCTGAGGCCGGGTTGGAACCGGTGACCTTGTGATTACAAGCACACAGGCTTAGCCCACTGAGCCACACGCTGCCCCTGTGTATTATAATGGCAAAATACGAAATTAGTTAGCAATAATAATAATAATAATTATTATTATTATTATTATTATCATTATGAATTCCTTTGCCTGTTCAAATGGACCAATTCTCACCTGGCACGAGGGAGGCTGGATTCCATCCCCTTGTTGTAAATCGCTTTGGTTAAAAGCATCTGCTAAATGAATAAATTTAAATGATTTGTATTATTTTTATTATCGTACTGGCCTGGTTTGCAATAATAAGACATCATCAAAGTGCTAAATATCTTCTTTGCTCCCGTGAGACTGTCACGCTACCCCACGCTACACCCCAAGGCATCAACACCCCATTCTTTCCCCCATTTCCCCAGTTCAAAAACTCTCTTCTAAACCCCAAAAAGTGAAAACGGTCATGCGTATTGTAACACCTAACCGGCAACAATTTAACAACAATCAATGTGTTCGTCCCAGACCCATCACAGTATTTAAGATAAGATTACATTTAGCATAACACAATCGGACCCTGCTGTTATACCAACCATATTATCCATTCGATGCAAACGCTTACAGACTTCATTCTCAGATTGTCCGAATCGCTGCCGAACCCCACCAAGGGTCTCTCTATGTTTGAAAAAAAAAAATAACGAATCAAAGACCTGAAACACATTCTTGCACTTGATGGAGAACATCCGAAAGCTTCTTGAAGCTTCATCAGTCCATAACTATTAATAATACGGGGAAGGCACAAAACTAAAGCACCACAAGGAGGCAAAAATACATACAAGGACGGCAGACCACGGGTGGGAGAACTAAGACAGAAAAACACAAAACAGGAAAACCAAAACAACAAACACTGAGGACAACAGAAGTTCGAACAGAAAGCCCAGAACAGGCAAGGCTGGGATTTGCCAGCCTCAAACCCACATTCTGCTGGTTCACAGATGCTGAGTCACATGCTCAGCCCACTGAGCAACAGAATGGTCCAGGCGCAGGGAGGAACACAAGGGTGAATGATAGAAGTACAGAAGGGGATGGCAGAATAGCCAGGAGGGCGGGGTCAGAATAGGAAATGTCCATGACATCAAGCCGATCAGTTTGATAGCTACTTAATTGTACAACCATGGCAGATTGACAGGCATCCATGAGGCCACATTAGTGACACCAGCTGTTATAGTGGTTACAATGACCTGGGATACACCTTTGGAAAAATTGCACAAACTCATCAAGAATTTATTTTGTAAATGAAAAATACCAGTCAGTGCCCTTGGTTGACCTCTGTGTGCACTGCTTCCTTGATTGTGGTATGTTTTACAGTATGTGCATAGCAATGTGGAGGCCCTGGCTGGTTCTCTTGTTTGTGGCAAGTCCGTGGATAGGAATGCTATAATCTCCGCACTCCACTCCAAAGGGCTGAACTTTTCCCTCAGCAGCTCAGCCCGTAACCTAGGTGTCATCTTGGATACAAGTCTCTCATTCAAATCACATATGGATGCAGTATCGAAGGTATGCTTCGTAAAGCTACACCACATCGCCAAACTGTGACAATTTCTTACTATTCAACAGAGAAATTGACACAGGCCTTTGTATACCGTAGGTTAGACTATTGTAATGCTGTTATCTGGGAGCACACACTGCACACTGCATTACCTTGCAGCGTATTCGTCACCAGGAGCAGGAAGTTTGAACACATAACCCCTGCTCTTAGTTTCCTGCACTGGCTTTCTGTTAGGTTCAGGACTGACTTCAAAGTTCTCCTACTTACATACAAGGCACTTAAAGGTCTAGCAGCTGCCTACCTAACAGAATTACTTCAAGTTTACAAGCCACATCATCCGCTTAGATCGCAGAATGCAGGTTTAGTTGTCATTCTACATATAAATAAAGTGACAGTGAGCGGTAAAGCATTCTGCTACAGGGTCCCTATATTGTGGAAAGGTTTCATTAGGGACTTCATTCAGAATTACCGTGCATATACATATGTGAAACTATGCATAAACATATATGAAACCAAAATGTCACAAAAGTGTTTGTGTGAGCTGTTTAGTTGTTTGTGTAAAAGCGTTTCAGTAGTATGTGTGGAAAGTTTTACTAGTGTTTGTGAGAGCTTTTCAGTCGTTTATGTGAAGGAGTTTCAGTAATATGTGTGAATGGTTTCACTAGTGTTTGTGAGAGCTTTTCAGTTGTGTATGTGAATGAATACATTTTCAGTTGTTTATATGAGAGTGTTTCAGTTGATTATGTGAGAGTCTTTCAGTAGTATATGTAAATGCTTTCACTTGTAAGTGTGTGCAATTTTCAGTGTACTATGTAAAGGATTTTGGTTTTACATATGTACATGCATGGTAATTCTGAATAAGGACCCCAACGGCCCCTCATACCTTAGTGTTTTAATCCCACACCACAGCTGTAAACACCTGGGAGAAAAAGTGAACACACAAGAAAACAAATGACAAGGAGAGACAGTGATTTGGTATAGTCTTAATATCCTTGCTTGGTTCATTGTTTATTATTGCATCTAAAAAATTAAAGATGAGTTATACGTTTGATCCAGGACAAGTGGGTACACACATTTGTGAATACAGATGGTAAGTTAAACACCCGAAACAAAAAGTAGTCATGTCCACTCTGAACCAGTCCATATACCTCCGGATTTCCGTGGTTATTGCTGTTATTGAGCACCAGGCCACCACCAGAGTCACCCTAAGGAAGAAAGGATATTAATGAGATTATTCACATACATATTAACCTGGAATCCCTCTAAGGAAATTTCTGGGCGATACCCGATTGTTTTGAAAACTTACACCAATACCAATTGTTTGGGAGGTTCTGCTTAAATAAGTTTATAGATACACTCCACCCAAAAAAAACAAAATAAAAATAAAAATTACATTCCAAAAATATGAAAAGTATATATATTTTTGGTAAGAAAACACCAACTCTGGCATACAGTCCCAGAGCACTATATTTTGTAACAGTATACATCTGATATATTTATAACTTTTGTAACAGGTAAGGGCTGATCAAGTGTGATAAACTCCACAATTTTCCCAGTAATATATTTTGATTTCACACTGTCTGCACTGAATTTTCTTTTGCTATCAAAAGCTTCTGTTAATGACAAACTAGTGTTATTGCAGCCTTAATTAGAATGGATTTGTTTTTCAGAAACTCTTCATAATCTTCACTGTCTCGCCTTAAGGTGAGCAATCAAATTTGTTGTATTGAAATGTTTCTAAGTAGATCCTCCTCATGAAATTTTAGCAGAGCAATGTCTGCAAAAGGCATTTCTAACAACATTAAAATAATTCCACACAGTACACATTTTTCTAACTGTTTAGTACGCGGGTGTGCAAAGCAACGTAGGTCAGCATTTTAAAGGGAATTATCGCAGTAATTATCGGTTCATTTTTAGCCATTAGTCAATGGCCAAAGATTACTGCTTCAGCCAAAACCAACGGCTGGCCAATACAATCGGTGCATCAGGAAGATCTCAAATGTGCAGTTCATACAAGACAACCCAAGAATTTATGGGACCTGGAGGATTTTGACAAGAAGAATGGCCAGCGTTACCACCTGAGAAAATCGAGGGCCTCTTGCACAGCTATCACAAAAGACTGCAAGCCATACACGTGTATGTGTATGTATATATATATATACACACACAAACACACACACTTATATTGAAACTGAGGTCCTGCCTTCCGTTCGCCTGTGGCCCCTGGGGCTGCCTTCCCTTGCCCGCCTGGGTCCCCTCGGTCTCCCCTTGTTCCTCCGCCCTTGCCCTTCCTGCCTCCTGGTTTGTTCCTTCCTGGTCCCTTTGTGCCTCCTGTCTCGGTCCCTCGTCCCTTTGTGCCTCCTGTCTCCATCCCTCTTCCCTCTGTGCCTCCTCTGTTCCCTTCCAGTCCTTTTGCTTCCCCGGTGTCTCCCTTTTGGGTCTGCTTGTCTGCGTTTCCTGTCCTTTGTCAGGTCTTGTCTTGGCTTTTGCCCCTGTGTCTGTTCTGTGTTTCAGTCCTGTTTCCTGTGCCCCATTAATGGTCTTGTTTGTCTTCCAGGTCCTGTTTTCCTGGTCTCTTCCGCCTCTTCCCTTTGGTGCGCCCGGAGTGTGCGCCTTTTGGGGGGGGTTCTGTCACGCCCAGCCCCTATCACCCTCATGTGGACCACGCCTCCTCATTAAGCCCGTGTAGAATCCTCCCATTTACCTGCTGTTTCCGTTTCCTGCTTGTTATTTAGTGTATTTAGTCTGAGTTCTGTTCAGTATCCCGAGATCTGTCATTCTCATTACTGCGTGCCTTCACCCCATTTGTCTCCCTTTCTCCTTAATAAACCCCATTTGTCCGTATTTACGGCTCCCTTTTGCCTGCTTTCACCACTCGACGTGACACTAGAGATGTGACCCAACATTCTATTGGCCTTTTTTATTGCTTTGCCACACTGGCGAGAGTGGGACATGGAAGCATCAACATACACACCGAGGTGTTTCTCATAATCAGCTACCTTTATTTCAGTGAAACCCATAAAATATCTGTACTTTGTATTTCTGCTCCCTGCATGGATTACCTTACATTTACCTATGCTAAATTTCATCTGCCAGGTGTCAACCCATTCGCTAATTAAATCAAGGTCCTGTTGTAGCCTCTGTGCTGCTAGTTCAGTATCTGCTACACCACACACCTGGGTGTCATCTGCAAATTTAACCAGTTTACTTTATGTAAAGTTGGAGGCAGAATTCCATGCTATCAGGTCCTGCTCTGCACCAAATACACGAGTGTCTGATCTGTTTGTTACA
>JAODKC010000447.1:0-12025 GCA_026777985.1 Mormyrops attenuatus
TCCATCAGATTGCCAGACAGAGAAGCATGATTCGTCACTCCAGAGAACACGTCTCCACTGCTCTAGAGTCCAGTGGCAGCTTGCTTTACACCACTGCATAGGACGCTTTGCATTGCAGTTGATGATAAAAGGCTTGGATGCAGCTGTTCGGCAATGGAAACCCATTCCATGAAGTTCTCTACGCACTGTTCTTGAGCTTATCTGATGGCCACTTGAAGTTTGGTGGTCTGTAGCTATTGACTCTGCAGAAAGTTGGCGATTTCTGCACAATATGCCTCAGCATGTGTTGTCCCCGCTTTGTGATTTTATGTGGCCTACCACTTCATGGCTAAGTTGCTGTTGTTCCCAAATGCTTCCACTTTGTTAGAAGCAGTCTGCATGCCTAGGTGCTTGATTTTATACACTTGTGGCTATGGAAATGATTGGAACACCTGAATTCAATGATTTGCCAATACAGACGCTCCTCTACTTATGAACGAGATGCGTTCCAAACGGCTGTCCATAACTTGAAAGAGTTGTAATTCAACATCATTTTAAGTGTATACGCAAGTACAACGAATTAGGATGCTGGGAGTACGCACGCTACGCGGCTGCGCGGTGGGAGTAGCTGCCAGAAGTCATACTAGGCGGAATTGGCACGCAGAAAATAAATTGATGTTGCGGACAGTAAATGGGAGCCCAACGAACACAATTTGGACTTACAGTCCTCTTCGTTCATATGTCTGAAAGTTCGTGAGTTGAAAGTTCATAAGTAGAGGAGCGTCTGTACTTTTGGCTCAGCACTGTGCTCAGCATAGTGTATATGCTGAGCACTCATTGGCCGTGTTTCCTTCATTCTCTGGTCAAACTCCTCCAAAACCATTTCTACTGTATTTTGGACAGGTGACCAGGTAATTTGATGTGACACTCTGTCACTCTTCTTTGTAGATGATTTGGCATATTCAAATGTTTGACTGGTACTGTATGTCAGAGTGAAAAATACGCTGCCGCCTCCTGAACAAACGTCAGAAACTAATTTTACTAATTTTAATTAGTAATTGTACATTGTAGAAATGTTGTGAGCCATTAATACATCATATTGTTATTGTTGACATCCAAAAATATTTCAGAGTTGGTGAAGGGCACAGATTACTTGTTTGTTCATTTGTTATTTAATTTACATAATTTCATATTTTATTTATAATATCTTATAATTAAACTTTTTCCACTACACTATTTGTACTTCTGTTTTCAAAAAAAGAAATGTATCAAAAATATACTGTATAGCTTTGTGTTGCATTTTTATATTGCAAACAGAAAATTTGTACTTATTTCATTACAATTACAAGCCTTTCTTACATAAATAGTGCAGTTTCATTTTAACATCTACAGGTGTCAGTAAAAGACCACATCAATTATTTTCTGCTATCGTACAACTTACATTCATTCTTTGTGGGAATCATGCATGTAATACCTGCACATTAATTTCTTTGACAGTTTATTTAATTTATTGTAAAGCAGGACTTTTTTAATTAGAATTATATCTGACGTTGGGATACCCCATGCAGCCCTATTTCACGACACTGGAACACACTGGGGAGGATGCCAGTCCACTGTAGGCACACACCCAACCACATCATGGGCCTAACTGCATGTTTTTGAACTCTGCACAGACACTGGAGCACACAAAGGAAACACACTGAAACATGTGGAGATTATCAAAATTGACAGAGGTTGCATTTGGACACGTACAACTAAGAAAACCTTTAAATGATGTTTGAGGCTTTGCAGTTACACTTGCTACAAATAAAGAAGTTGGTGGTGTTGCTGCCAGTCACTTGCTTTAGCTTAGTATCTTCTCTGTGAAAACTACAAGATATTTCCATACAATGAAAGATTAATGTCTTTTGGTAACCAGTTCTTGTTCGCTTTTCTGCTCCTCACTCACTCAGTTTCTCACAAACACACAAACATTGGGCCCAACAGCAAGGATGGAAACGATTGGCTCTGACAGAGAATTCAGAGCTTTTTCCAAAGCAATGGCAGTAAACTTTAAACTGATATTTTAGTTAACATATACTAGATAATCTTAAAAAATTAACTATTCTTAAAATTGCAGAGCTTGCTAAGTTTTGTCTTCTGTCAAAGATTGTCTTAACCCAGCAATCACGGTTTTTTCCAATTTGATAATTGCATGTGCATCATATGTGTTGTCAATATTAGTCTTGTACATTGTGCAGTAATCAGGGTGGTACTTTGGCCAAGCACCACCGCTTTTTGTGAGTGGAATTTGCATGTAGATCCTTTGTGTGCGCAGGTTTATGCCGGATCCACCGGTTTCCTCCCACAGTCCAAAGGCATGCACCTTTACTGAACTGGAGTGCATAAATTCACCCTATTTGTGATGTGTGAGTGTGCCCCCAGCGCCCAATCCAGGGTGGGTACCTGCCTTGCATGAATTGCTATATACAGTGGTACCTCAGTACTCGAACTCATTAGAACTCGAATTTCTTAAAAGTCGAACCAAACAGTTCGAAAAAAATGACCTAGAACTCGAACCGTGAACGCCGACCTAAGATAACTTGAACGCGCGGGTACATGATGAGTCACGCGGCACGTCTCTCAGCGGAAACAAATGGTAACAAATGTTACAACCCAAAAGTTTGCGATTTACGAACAAATTGTATACAGAGTACTAATAAAAATAAACAATGGACCGCATGGCATAGTCTAGTGTTGGCGCAGTGTTGGGGCATGGGTAGTGTTGGGGTACATTGTTTACCGTTTTGGAAGCCATTAAGAAAAAAATGTTGCACGGCGTAGAGTGTTGGCGCAGTGTTTGCAAAAAATTAAAACTGCTATTTTTTTTTCAGGTTAATCTTTTATTGGTAGCCATGGCTCCCAAAAAAGCAGCACCAAAAGTGGCAAAACGCAGGACTGGGCGAACCATAGTTCAGTTAAAAAAATAAATTATTGAAAAGTTATTTTTTAACTTTACCGATAGTTTGGATACACTTATTTTCTCACTTTACAAATTACTGTTTTGATAAATGTGCTTAGACGTATTTAGTATATGCTCTTCTTCTTTTATCCTGTTCATTTTGTGTTTAAATACTAAAAAATATTTATGCCACGTCACACCGGGGAAGCAAGAGCAGGGAAACGGAGGATCGAGAAATTATGGGGTTTAATCAGGGAGCAGCAACACAGAACAAGGAACTTCTACGCAACGTTAATGGCCGGACTGGGGAAACAAACTTAACTACAATGAACTAATGACAACAGCAGAGAACAGCTGGCAAACACAGGGAATCCACACAAGGTTAACGAGGGGGCGTGGCACACGAGATGATCGGACGAGAGGCATGACAATTTAGGTGTATTTTTTGGGCCGGGAACCAATTAATTGGTTTTCCATTATTTCTTATGGGGAAAAGTCCATCATAACTCGAACTTTTTAGGATTCGAACCGGAGTTCTGAACGAATTAAGTTCGAGTTCTGAGGTACCACTGTACATTATATAAACAATTACTCGATTAATCATCAAATTAATCGATAGATTACTTGAATTAATATAACCAGTAGTGACAATCCTAATTACTAGCAGTAACTAAAACTGGTGATACATGCAGCC
Source organism: Mormyrops attenuatus (assembly GCA_026777985.1). Taxonomy (NCBI): domain Eukaryota; kingdom Metazoa; phylum Chordata; class Actinopteri; order Osteoglossiformes; family Mormyridae; genus Mormyrops; species Mormyrops attenuatus. Next base: position 3,615 of record JAODKC010000447.1, read on the forward strand.
TTCTCTTCTTTGTCAAAGGTACTCAAGCCTCTGCGCAAGAAGTTCTCAACTATGGTAAGTATACCACTGCTGGCAAATGAGCTCCCTCTAGTGGTATGCTGATTTACCTGCTTGTGTGACGTCTGTCGCAGTGGCGGTATGTGAAGAGCCTAATATTCTCTGAGGTGGTACACGGTGTAAAAAGTATGAGAACCACTGCCCTATCCTCTAACTAGTTACTCCCCCATCAGTAGCTATGTCACCAATTGTACTTCATAATCAGCTGCTCATTGTACAATGTAGGAATTCTGTCTTACTCATCCACAAAGAATTGCTTTGGCTCAGTGACATTTGTGATTTCTATGCATGAATTGTTCAATATTAATCACGTTTAGGCAGAGTTGTAGGACTAAACTTGCCCCTTCCCCACTTCTGATATTAGCTTCAGTTTTTTTTTTTTTTTACATTGTGCTTGCACCCACTCATGGCTTCATCATGTCTGCCAAGTCAGCAATTATCCAGTCAGTTTATATAAACCATAAGGAGTTTCTGTTCAAGATTTCCAGTAAAAAGAAGCACACTGTGGAATGCAAGTATTGCAAAGCATTGATGTGAAGTGGCTGGCACGACTTCCAATTTCTATCAACATTTGAAAAGAAAAAGAAATTGGTACATAGGCTAATTTCTGGCGATAACTATCCAGCTAGCAATGGTTTAATAATAGTAATAATAATATTACTCCCCTTCAAGAGCCAAATGATGGTCAATAATCAATCAAAAACACTTTTTTTGTATAGCACGTTTCCACAATTATTACATTGTCTCAAAGCACTTTACATTATCCCTGCCCAAAGCCCCCAGTGATCAAGCCAGAGGTGACAGTGGCAAGGAAAAACTCCCTAGAAGGAAGAAACCTTGGGAGGAACCAAACTCAAAGGGGGAGCCCATCCTCCAGGGTCCAACAGAGGAAGTCAAATGAACAGGATGACAGGATGTCCAAATTTAAAAATTTGAGTGTGAATGATCTGCCGGGAGAAGAATCAAACCAGTAATTTTTCAGACACGAGTCTGAAACATGAGTGCAAAACACTCATTATCTTAAACCATTACAATGTAGCAGACCTGCTACTATGTTTAGATAAACTGTGTTTAATTGTGTTCCTGAATTACTTCATTTTGTAGCGTATATTTGGCATGTGCTTTTTTCCAAAGTGAAGAATAAATCACACTGAAAATCTACAGCAAGCTTACAGCTGTGAAGGAGCCAAATTTGGTGCAGTTCCTGCTAGGCTACGCTTCTAATGATTGCAAGAGAGTTGTGGGGAAATGAGCTATATGAAGACTTAAAATCCAGCATGTATAATCAGAAATGCTATAAAATTTACATCAAGTGGGAAGACTCAGAAATAGTATAAAATCCAAGCAAATATCTCCCAGGAGAAAACAGTAAAAAACTAACTAAAGTACAATATACAAAAACAATAAGCATCTGGGAGTGCCCAGAAGATCATTTCAATGAAACAAATCAGTGGTAGGGTGGGGAGTGAGGTTAATTTGAGATGTTCCTAGTGGAGATGAATCTTAAATTGCATTTTAAGTTAAAGGCTGTGACAGATAAAGTTTCTCAATGTGAGACTATTCATGTATGGCATTATATATAAAGTATGGTGGTTTCATATGAAAAATTAAAAAACAATAATCATTCAGGTCAATTTGTCCCTTGTAAAAATAAAATGAAATGACATTCTTCTAATTCTAATCAATGACATAAGTTCATATTTCTGTATTTTCCTAAAATTGCATATATTGAAAAAATTGCACTGTTTGAAATCTAAAACAAAAGGAATTCCCCCACCACATATGAAGACAATATCATGTCAGATTTATGGAAAAGAGTACACATACCAGAGATAGTAAAATACTTGCATCAAGTACAAATCCTGTTACATAATTTTATATATTTGCAGGCAAATTTCTACCCTTATCAGGACAATACTGCATTATTCATTTAGACCTTTATAATCCCCATTATTATTGATTTAGTGGTACCAGGAAAATGGCAAAGAAACATCCAGAATGGATTGTGTATATGTCATTAAAATCATGGTAATTATTCAGATCAGAAATAGCACTATCCATTAATGAAAGCATTGTAACTATGGCAACCAACCTAACAAAAGCCATCACAGGTGTTACCTGCACCAGTATTTGGCCACACATCAAAATGATTCATTGTTTAGCCAGGCTGGCAACACAAATGAAAAGAGTATAACATTTACTATCAGCGACAGAGATTTTCTCACAATGCCTGAACATCCCTGAACAACATGAAGTCCCCACTGGCTTTTTCATCAGTGAACTATAAAAATTTGAAAAGGACTAGAAAAACCACATAGATGAGGCAAAATTAATGTAAATGCTGTCAATAAAAGTGCTACAGCTGGGCTTCAATGAGATGTATCACTGTATTTTGAGTAGAGCTCAAGCTCAATTCCATCAAAACAGGAATGCCTAAATTGTGCATCTGAGATGCATGCTCTTATTGCACTGTTGTATTTGCCTTGTGCAATTTGAGGGAACATAATTTCTCATTCCAGTGGTTCAGTTAGAAGGAGCTGCAAACAGTCCAGGAGACTTTTTGTGACAGGTATACCAACCCCCAGGCTTGCAGCTGAGATCAGGAACATTTTCTGCAAAGCTACTCTGCCTTTCTGCAGCCCAGAGGAGGCAATTCTGTGGAGGGCAGCTGTTCCTAGCCAAATTATGCCACTGTTTCACCCAGTAGCCAACAGACAAGCCAGGGAATGTCCAAATCAAATTTTGACTCACATGAGATATTGCACTGAAATACACCTTAGTCAGATGTCAGTACATGGGTGAAACATTTGGTGACTGTGAGATTATTTGAGGAATGTGGCTCTTTATATAGCAAAGAAGGAAATGTCACAACTAATCACTTCTGAATATGGTCAAGGAACTAAAGAAACAGCAACAACGGATCCTTAAAAACAGGACTGAGCTGCCATGCTGTGTTACCAGCATGACTAGGGTATCAGCTATATATTTCACAAATTCAGGACCACGAATAATGTGCCAGCGCTCAATACTGCCCAGTACATAACTGTGGCTATTGTTAAAGGAAAGCGAAAAACGTGCAGTTCCATAACTGTACAGAATTTGGAGCAAATATCTTGGTCCAGATGGCATGCGAGGACTCTGCGATGGTAACCGCGCCTAGGCGGCCAGTCCATGAATTTATCACATCCTGGTTCTTCCTGCACTGAAAAAAATGACTTTGAATGAACTCAAATGAAGCATTCTTTTCAAGTGAATGCATTTACTTTTGTTCTGAGAACAGAATATAATTCATCTCACAAAATTTTCTCCTGTCTGATTACACCAAGTGAATTGGTTGCTAGACTGCATAACATTAAGTATTTATTAGAGCTGAGAGAAGGTGAGAGCTCCCCTGTGGTTATACATGTGCATTTTCCCTGGAGTAGATATACTGGGTGGAGGCCTCTTGCTTTTACACCATGACTTGGGACAGAAGAACAAATTAAGTCATTTTGCTCATTTAATATTCAGATTTTTACTAGGCTTAATTTTTAGAAACCCAGGCTTAATATTTAGAAGCCCACCGTGATCAAGAATGGTATGTCACAGATATTAGTCTCTACCACACTTTATTACTAGTTGTTTTTTAGGGTTTTTTGGTTGCCAGACTTGTTTGGGTATATGCTAATTTGGCCCATGCCTTCTGTACTATACTGTAGTGGTTCTTATAGATAAAAAAAATCCAGAATGATTTATTTCATGTGTATAATTGATGTTGTTGTGATCCCTTCCATACCAAATCCCTGTTGATTGAAAGAAAACTGCAGCCAAACTGTCTTTTGAGGTGCATTATGGTTCTGTTCCCTCTTGCAGCCCCATTTATTAAATTTTGAACTTTAAATTTAAAATTTAATTTTGAACATCTAAGATAGCAATGCCACTTTAAAGCCCTTGCTTCAGAGGATTATGCAACGGGTGGCACCTGGTCATGATGTAACAGGTGGAAGGTGGTCCTACCTCCGTTTACAGCTCTATATATATATTGATTGGGCAGCAGGTGAAATGGCATATGAGATGGCACTCACTACGGCAAGCTTTTGCATTTTGAACATGGTTCATTCCGTAAGTGCAACAAATGACTTTTGTTTATTAAGTACATTGGAAAGGCAAACCATTTTGGGGAATTGCTCAGCATGCCTGGTTGTTTGGAGTAAAATGCTGTCAGAGGAGACAGAGAAGACATTTATTATCTCGGAGGAAAATGTTATAAAAGGGAAAGGACACAAAGCACTCGTGACACATTGCAGCTAGCCTTCATGAGCACGGAGCACTCGTGACACACTGCAGCTAGCCTTCATGAGCAAGGAGCACTCGTGACACATTGCAGCTAGCCTTCATGAGCACAGAGCACTCGTGACACATTGCAGCTAGCCTTCATGAGCACGGAGCAATCGTGATACATTGCAGCTAGCCTTCATGAGCACGGACCACTCGTGACACATTGTAGCTAGCCTTCATGAGCACGGAGCACTCGTAACACATTGCAGCTAGCCTTCATGAGCATGGGACACTCGTGACACATTGTAGCTAGCCTTCATGAGCACGGAGCACTCGTGACACATTGCAGCTAGCATTCATGAGCACGGAGCAAACGTAACACATTGCAGCTAGCCTTGGAAATGATCGCGAGGTTATCTTTGCGATACAAGAGTAGGTTGTATCCTTAATACAGTATTATGATGTGATTCCTCTTGGTGCATGTGGCTTAATTTGGATTTTATTGTACAGGCAAGCAACTTATTACTACCTTGGAAAATAGAGTGTTTTTGCATCTTTGGATTGTTACACATAATTAGTGCAGATTCATATAAGCATTCAATTTGTATATTTTTCCTTTTGTGAACTATTATAAGCTACAATTTGCAATTATAGGCCCTAATCCTTTGGTTGTATTATGTCGAACAGCAACATTTAGTAGTACATGTGCCCCAGTATGGATGCAGACTGGCTGGTTAGGAAACATTTTTAAATTTCTTTATTCCCTCCTATTTTTTTATTTGTATATTAATCACCAGTATTAGGGTCAGTAATATCTTTTGAGGCAAGGTGGGAATGTAAGTTTCAATCTTTATATGCTTTGCCATGTATCACAGCTCTGGTATGTGGACACTGGTACGCTGTGTGAGCTTGCAAGGTGTGATATTGTATCTGGGTGCTGTGGACCAAGTCACAAGTGTATTTGATGTGAGCCCATTGTTCCCTTTATTTTGTAATACTGTAATAATTTAATAACTGCCATAATTTGTAATAATTGCATAAATCAAAACTTCTCCACCCAGTAGTAATTTTATTTTAACATGATTGTTTTATGTGCAATTGTTTGTGTTCGACCACTATCTGTGTACCAATAAGGACTATTGTTGATATATTTCACCTTGGTTGTTAATTATTTCTGATATGTTTAGTATAGTATGGTGTGCCCCTCACCCCGCTTTTAGTGGGGGGTGTTAACCGCACTGTTTTTTAAATAATTATCACTGCATTTAATAGTCTTAAACTGTGACATATCAGATGTGGATTTCCAAAGGTTCAGTGTCTGGATTGTTTCTCTGCATATTACTGCTTGAAAAGATGCAATGGAAACATAAAAAAATCTCAATGCAAGATATTGCAAAATGATATACGTCCTTATCTTTTATACGGAAGTGCCCACACATATCGCACACCACCACAAATTCAAAATAGATAAACTTCTATTTTTTATCCATTTATAAAATGTAGAAAGATCAGGGAACTGTTTATCTAAAAGAGCTTATTAATCTTATAATTTCTCAGACTGTAGAATGTATGCCTCCAAGCAATGAAATATAATTAAAAATGTTTTACAGTAAAACCATCTGCCAGATGACTACTGTAACACTGCAAAAAATGAGAATCGAAGCAAGTATAATTTTCTTTTATTTAGACAAAATTCAAATTTCATTAATAAACTGACTAAAACACATCTTATGGACAAGATTAATTTGCTTGCATTTAGGTATATCGCCTTATCTTAGGAAATCTTACAATTTTCTTACTGCACTGGCAGATAATTATGCCAGTTTTAGGTCATTTTGCCTCAAAACAGAAACAATTTATCTTAAATTTCACAGGTCATTTTTTTGCAGTGGCTAGCTCATCTTAATCTTAAATAATGCAGTTGTGTTGCTATTGGAGTCAGTAATTAAACCAGTGGCCTGTACTACGAAGTGGACTTCATATTTGTTCCCTTACATTTTGCCCAGACTACCTTAAATCCGACAAGTTACCCCGATAAGCCAGTAACCCCTGTAGCAACAGGAATTGCATATAGCTAGTTATGTGTTTCGCCCAGAGGTTTTAGAGTGTAGCACCCGTGTGGTTGGGAAGCGGCGTCTGAGCATGGGAAGAGGAAACATGTAACTGCTGTAGCTGAGAGTAAAAGTTAAATAAAGATTCCCGGTGAGTGGGATACAGTTCAATGGACCATCTTGTGTAGCTTGTCAAAAGAACAAGATGAAACAACCCCGCTTCGTGGTACAGGCCCCAGGGGAGTTTCTAGCTATTAAAAAGATCCGGGGCTAAATCAAGATTATCCGGGACTTGACGTTTTTTTTTTTTTTTTTGAAGGAAGATTGGCATGAAGGCTTAAAATACTTGGGGCTAGAGTACAATTAAACCCGATATCCTTCTCTGATCCATGATCAAGTACTATCTTTGCCTGGTGCAAAATGTGACAGTAAGTGTGCTGCAAGGGCTGTAAAGTCCTATGGGCACAAGCCAGGGAACAACCCAGGATGGGGCACCAATGCATCATAGGGCACATTCACACACTATTCACACCTATTTGCAATTGGGCAACTCCAATTAACCTCCACAACGACACAGGGAGAACATGCAATCTCCTCGTGCAGAACCCTAGTGGAGACTCGAACTCTGATTTCAGAACTGTGAAACAACAGACCTCACCACCGCACCACCATGTTGCCTTTAGAGTTATAAACAGGGTTATAAAGTGAAACTGAAACTCATACCACAGCACTGGACTCTTGTAGGAAAACACTGAATTTTCAGGAAGAGGGTTTCTAGATTTTTATAACTGTCTTAAAAATGCATTATTCTCCTGTTTTGCCTTACTGGAGCCCTATGTTTAGGGTTCTGTCGGGGGTGCATCAGGAAAAGCATTGACACCTAAAATGAAATGTTTTTTAAAAAAGAGAGAGAATTTTTACTCACCTCCAGACGCAAAATGACCTCACGAAAGTCTTCTGTGTTATTGTTGACGGAGCGCAGAGAGATACATTCACCACGCTCGTAGAAGATCTTCATGGAGGTGGCATTGACTTGTGTCCAGCCAATCACATCCTGCACTAGACAGTTGAACACAAGCAGTTTAGCGTCAGTGTCCAGGAGGACGAGAAATTCATTGGATATAGCCAACAGGCAGTCCAGCTGGCCACCCATGCTATGGTCCTCTGCAAGCACAGACCATGTGACGGCACCCAGACTTCGAAGTTCTGCCCCATTGTAGGGCCGACTCTTCTCTTTGCGCTTGTGAGCCAGTGAGATGAAGGGGAATTTGCCAGAGGAGTCGATAGGCGTGCTTGTCACATGGTGTTCTGCGAGGTCCCGCAGATACTCCTGACGCGTCCGTGTAGCCATGGCCCGGAACTTCTCCGATTTGTGGGCAGCGTTTTCAGCATTGATCACCTTAGTGAGCAAAAAGTCCCGGAACACAGATGATTTAGGAAAAGTCACACCCTTGGGTATAAGGGGTCCAAAAGAGGGTACATCCTTCGATCGTGTGACAGCCACACTGCAAATAGAGAACAGAAAGAACACATTTTTTAAGTTTCTGAACTGCAATATTCACTCAGTCCCTAATGTAGCAGGACCAACAGAGATAATAGAAAAAGTTGTCATTTCTGTTTCAGTTTTCACTTATATCTTCAGACCTTTTTCTTTGTATTTTGGACAGCAGATCAGCCAAATTGTATCTGCTGTGCAAATTTAAAAAATAACTTTTACCTGTATGACACACGCCACTGACTGAATGTCTTTACTAATTAAAAAAGAAAAACAAATAAGAACATGCATAATTTTACTTCATATTGAATTAAATTACCATCAGAAATATTCTTATTTCTTACCACATAACATTTTATTTTAGCATGTTGTATTCCTGAATAACAGCCTCTAGACATACTATTTTATTAAGAATAATAATTTCTTTTACAAAACATGCATCATCATCCAAATTGTAATTAATACTGGCTTATGCCTCTTCAACCATTTTGCTATTTAACTCCATCCAGTTTACAGTTTCTAGTTTCTGTCTCATACCATTAAAGTTAGCC
>JAODKC010000448.1:0-12011 GCA_026777985.1 Mormyrops attenuatus
TGCCATTTGAAAGCATTAGAGATCATTTTAGCTGAACAGCCTAAAATTTCTGTACTTCTTTATATGTTTTCCCCTCTTCAATCAACTTTTAATCAAAGTACGCTGCTCTTGTGAACAATGTCTGGAACGACCCATTTTACTGAGATTTTCTGAGAGAAATACACTATAATCAGCATGTATAACATTTGCTGCCTTCTTTCCTTAAATAAGGGATGTAATTGACACCTTTTTTTTTCATAGAATGAATGACCTCAATAATTTAACTTCACGCTGCTATTCATTTGAACACGCCCCTTTCTATTAATGGTTGAATTACACAGAACCAGCAGCATGCATGTCATGTCTATTGGTATTCTATTATTCTACTACACCTACTAGCAAATTATTTGCCATGTAGAAAAAGGTAGAAAATGAATTTCCATCAAAAACAGTGATGGATCAGGTTAGTGATGTTGGACTGCTATTATTTTGAACAAAACTGTATGTAGTAGTGTTGGTGAAGATGAAGGAGTTTAAATACTTGGGATCAACGGTTTAGAGTAACAGGGAATGTGGAAGAGAGGTGAAGAAGTGAGTGCAGGCAGGGTGGAGTGAGTAGAGAAGAGTGGCAGGAGTGATTGGTGTCAGATGGATATCAGCAAGACTGAAAGGGAAGGTTTACAATATAGCAGTGAGACCAGCTATATTACATGGGTTGGAGACGGTGACACTGATGGAAAGACATAAGGCAGAGTAGGAGGTGGCAGAGTTAAAGCTGTTAAGATTTGCGTTGGGAGTAACGAGGATGGACAGAATTAGGAACGAGTATATAAGAGGGACAGCTCAGGTTGGACAGTTTGGGGACAAAATCAGAGAGGTGAGATTGTGTTGATTTGGACATGTACAGAGGAGAGATGCTGGATATGTTGAGAGAAGGATGCTGAGGATTGAGCTGCCAGGCAAGAGGAAAAGGGGAAGGTCTAAGAGGAGGTTTATGGATGTGGTGAGAGAGGACATGAATGTGGCTGGTGTGAAAGAGGAAGATGCAGAGGACAAAAAGAGATGGAAACAGATGATCCACTGTGAAGACCCCTAACGGGAGCACCCAAAAAAAGAAGAAGAATTTTTAGTGTGCATATGAGCAACAACCAAGTCCAAATCATGAAACAAGTCCAAGTGCAAGTTCAAGTCACGTATGTCTCAAATTCGAGTTACACAAAAATGCGACTCGAGTTGCTCTCAAGTCTGAGGCCTGGGTGCAACTCGAATACTACAAACCTGTAACACAGTCAAATAGTTTCCTAGTTTAAATATGCGTTGCACTATGCAAGATTATGTCCTCTTCTACTTCACCGAAAATACAGTGCTTTTCATATCGAGCTAATTAGACTATCCAGTGCTAATTCAAGCACATCACAGGTTATATTCTTCAGCTTGCTCATCTTAAGTACCATCATTTTATTCTATCACATGACATGATATCAAAACATCAGTCCAATTACCACAAAGTACAAATGTGCCAGCGAAACTCATTCTGTGGATTCAAAATCCTGCTTGTATATGCACTGCACAGAGCTGTGGTTGGTGATCAGATCATACATACACTATTGCCCAAGTGCTCTCCTTTCTTTCCTTCCTTCCTTCCTTTCTGTCTGTCTGTCTTTTTTCATTATACAACTTCCACCACAGAGTGTAAGAGGAAATCACTGCTATCTCACCATTCGATTTCATCTATCTGGTGAACCATCTTGGGTTGCGAATTTCAGAAAATGACCTACACAAGGACTCTTACCTTAGCAGTTCAGGGAATACAGCCTCACAAATAAAAAGCTTTTACAGCCTGCTGTGTTTGGAGACAATGGAAATCTTGATGTTAATATGTTCAACAAGAAACTGGACAACGGTATAACTACTTTTTCAATGGATCATTGACATGGAAGAGTGCAATTAATCTAACCCAAATTATTATTTTTTAATTAACTGTGAGGCTCTAGTGCAACTAATTAACCCAAATTTATTTTGCAAAAACATCAGTATGAGTCAATTTAGAGCAGGCTATCCATACTTCAAGATACTACACCCAAGACTTGGGTGCTCTAAAGACTTGGGTGCTCTACACGTACCTTCTGCTCTAAAGACCGTGCTGGAGATAAACAAAGTCAAAGGTGCAAACCACATCAAAACACGAGGGAAATGCACTCTTCTTCTCAATTAGACTAATTACGACTGGCTCCTGTTCTAGATGTCTCCTGTCTAGTGTCCTTTGCTTCTTGGAAAATGTGCATTGTGATCCTCGCATGAATGGGTCAAAACCCAGCATTATTGCTTTTAACACAAAACCTTCTCTTTAATAAACACAGCACAGGACTTGCCTTGCAACTTTACCACAAATGGAGCAAAAAGCTACAGACAAGTAAAACTGTGTTCCAGTTACTCCAATAGGCCTATTCAGTTCTGCACAGAAAATAGAAAGTTAAATGCAAATAAATATTACTTTCCAGAAAGAGTATCCTAAGAGCATTTTTATTTCTAACACCATAAAGGACAATCACGTATTGAGGGCACTACATTTTGTTCTGTGTCTAAAAATGGTTGTAAAAATTACTGCAAAAGTTGAATTGTTGATATTAACTGTTCAGCTGCCACATTAAAGTATGATGGCACCCAGATAGTCACACTGAAAAGGTATTTTGTTCCAATGTTATGTTACCATGTCAATTCAGGGACACCAAGAAGACATAGGCAGCTAAAACAAAGCATAATAAATCCCCTACTCCCTGCTTTGGCATTCACTGGAGATCTTCACTATGCCAAAACAAACACACCACAACACAACAGTTAACAAATCAGTAGCTGACATTTTGTTTGACATACTGTGTCTGTGCAGACATCCTTGCTGCCAGGAAGTGATTTTAACACAGGGTTTTCTGTAATACTGGCTATTCTCCCTCTGTAAGTATACCCCAGTTACATGGTTTATAGCAGCAATCCCAGGTCAACTATACAGTTCTTCAAACTTTAATTACCACAAGCTCACTGAAAGTTGTTCATATTTTTTTGTATAATGCATATTCTGTAATCATCTGGCAATCATATGAAACCATAAAATAGCATGAAGACAGCAAAACTTCATTCACAAAGGCATTTCAGAAGAAATAATTATGTATCTACGTTTCCAGTGACAATGAAAGCCCGATATTAAAACACCAGTAATATTTTCCCTTTCATGTCACTGCGTTCTGAACAAATTAACTTGTAAATTATACCCTAAGGAAGATAAACTCCTAAAGTGACCTGTGCTAACAGCAGATTCATAAAATCATTTTACGTAATTAATTTATAATGATTTCTTTATTATATTTATATAATTAAATAATTATATTTATTTATGATTTCTATTTATTATATCATTTATAATGATAAATTAATCACATACAATGATTTTATGAATCTGATGAATGATTCTACACAAATTCTACACAAATACAATGTTCAGCAAACAGTAACAGTGTGAAAGTAGTGACTGAGCTCTTGTTGTGGTTCGGAGCTTTTGAGAAGATGGCATCTTGCGCTTCAGGTTATACACGGACATGCCTCAGCTGTGTAAAGCTACTTGGATAGCTTTTCCTGTGTGGTATGTCTGGGAAATGTACACCCAGCAGTACCCTGGCCCTCGTTGCCGGGATGGCAGAGGTCAAGGAAGTTCAGAAAGTTGCATTAGCAAAGTAATCCAACTTCACAACCCTTTATCATTCCAAAAATTTAATCCCATGGCTTTAAATGGATTTGATTAAATATGAATTTAAACACATGCACACACCCTGTAATGAGGAAAAAAATAACACAACCATGACACTGCTTTTGAAATTTTAATTACTGCAAATGGTGATATAAGTAGCTACACAATATATGAAAACAAAGTAATACACAAACAGGCAAAAGAGGCCTTTAAAGGGCATCTCTGCCTCATCCGACAATTTCAGCTATTGACAAAAAGCACACACAAAATCATATATAAATTTAATTTCATTAGCATATGATGGCCTAGTCCCATTATGAAGATCTATAGTCTTGAGCAGCATCCTTAAACTAAATTTGTCTAGTAAATGAACCAGCTGTTAAAAAGAATTAAACGGCTGCTTTATGTGAGAGACTTGGTTAGCATACAAAACAACATATTACCCCCTCTTATACTGAGCTATTAATAAATGTGCAATGAGGCTGTCAAAATAAAACAAAAACTGAAACAGGAGGCTGTTATAATGTTTGACTTCCTGTTATTTTCACTCATGCAAGTTTCTAAAAGAACTTTTATCACCAGTGTCTGGATGGTGTGATTTATGAGTTGCAGACGGGTTATACTGACACATAGCTCACACAGTCTCCATCCTCGCCCCTAATCATGTGCAAAACAAACATACCACCATCTTTTACCCCATCAGAGGCACTCCCATTTCAACGTGACTTAGGCACCCGCATGCCTTTGAGGTTAGGCACCAGAAAACAATGTGCAGAAAATAATGTATTTAGGTAGACAATGTCCATTACTTGCCACGCCCTGTTTCCTCCCTAGTGTGGCTCACTGTAAAATGTTTGTCTTATTCCTGCCCTTGTGCTAATCACTCTAGCTGCCTGTCATTTGCTCCCTCATCAGCCCTGTACACAAGTCCTTCTCAGTCCTGTGTTCCCCCAGTCCTGTCATTGACGTCAAAGCTGCATGTTGCCCGTGCCTTCCCTAGTTTCTGTCTTCCCGTTTTGGATCCCTCACGATTCCGTTTATTACCAGTGTTGAGTCTGTTATGTTCAAATAACATCCTCTTTTGTTTTGCTATCAAGCCTGCTCCTGGGCCCTTTGTCCCTCATCCCACGACATTACCACTGTGACCTATGACTGATTATGACTGATTATGATCCAGTAATCAGAAATCATTCATGTGTAGCCTAGTAATGCTACATCTTGAAGGAGAACATGCAAACTTGCTTTCTCTTCACTTTACTTTTCATATGACAAACAAGTAGACTGTTCTTTATGTAACAAGCTACTGAAGAGGGAATAAGACTGAGTCAGAGATACAACATCAAGAATTATGATAACCTCAACCTGGCATTCCAAAAGAGTGAACTGGGGACTAGTGGGCTTTCATGCATTTAGACTTCCTCATACAGGCTGAATCTGCCCATTGCAACTGTCAGGTTTCAAGTCTAGAGACTGTTGCCCAGAACCTTTAACCAGTGCCTGCAAAAATACATGAAGCAAACTCCTGTCTAAAGGAAGTTCCATTGGGAACTGTGACTATTTAGGGAGCCATTCTCATGAGTTGGTGACCCTACTAATATGCAGGATGACACCACTGCAGTCAGCTACTTAACTGAGTATACTTTGCAGAGACCTTATGTACAGGTCAAGCTATTCCAATTAGCTTTATGAATGGAAAGCTGTTCATAGAAATCTGGGACTTCTTATTTCTGGTTGAAAATATTTGCCACTAAACAAAGGACCAGGGGTGAGTTTCACGAAACCCTCTTAAAGCTAAGTCATTTGTAAGTTCTATGTTAAAACAGAGAGCTTATGAACGACGTAGCATTAGGAAGGTTTTGAGAAACCGGACCTGGATTTTTTCAATAAGAATTAACATGCCCAGGAACCAGTACAGTGCAAATGTCTTAAAAATTAATGGGTGCAACCAGACTATGCCACTGAGGCAGGATGAGTAACAGAGCTAGAGCTGCCATTTTGTACAAACATGAATACACAATTCCAGCTAGACTGGTGTCGGTGTCAACTGGATGGTCTTTCAAAAACAAAGTAAGAATTTTTGCTGTTTCAATGTATATGCCCATACCAACCCTACTCTACTTTCTCTGTTTCACTACCCCCATTCACTGGAAAAATCACTGGTGACCTTCCTCTGTGTATAAGTATTCTTACTCTGAATACAATCAATGGCACTAAGATAACTCTGGAGAGGTAAAGGAAGCACATCTGGTAACATCTGCAGTGGTGCAGCTGACCAGCCTCTGCTGTTTCAAGAAGCTATGCTCCACAACACCTCAATAGTGCATAAAATAATTCACCATCTTACAATTAACATAACATTACAAAAATCTTATGATGATCTATTAAAGCAACTGCTGTGCAAACAATAACCATTTAGATACAACAAATAAATGTTAATATTACTGACTTCATAACAATGTACAAAATAGCCTACTTGTTTAACAGTGCTTATGTTCTGTGCTGCTCACATTGGACATGACGGGGCAAAAAGTCCTATGGTCTCTAACAGAACCCTTAAGGTCCATGATTTGCCAATTTTTTGGAGAGAAAAAAAAACAAAATGTAAATTCCAGCCTCTCCGCAACCATGTGTTGGGTAAACTATGTTGGAAGATTAAATAGAGGGTAACCAAAAGTGAAAGAGAAAATTAGAGGAAACATCACCCCTTTTCACCCACAAACCTTTTGTTAAAACAACCTGCATGAAAAAATAAAGCTACAAAATAATTAAAAATGTAGTTACTGAAGCCAGCTTTAACACATGCCAAACTGACAGCTCTTATCCCCAACGCTCAAGTTTCACTTTTCACCAAGGATGCATACTGCATGTAGTTAAAACACTCATAAGAACCTGCCATTAGGAAGACAATCACTGTGACTTCCTTTACAGTATTATGACACTACAGCATATGAACACACTTTCTTACTCTGGACACCATTCCAAAGCGTCTTTGACATTACTCTCTACCAATAATCGTCAGGAATGAGGACAAGGGTCTGGTGAGACTGAAACAAGATAATGTCCTCTGCAGTAAATTGTTTTGCTCTCTGTGTGTCTTCAGAAAAACAAAGAATATTCATAAGAATACTCATTGAAAAGCTGCAAACAAAAACATACACTGTTAAAGCTGAAGTGTATGTTTTTGTTAATGGCAATACCAATGAGAAAACCCAACATGTGTAAACTCCATTTGACTTCAGCCCATGTGTACATCAAATGAACATAAACACTGCTTAAAAATATATTTACTCTAGTGGGAATGGTAATAATGAACAATGACAAATAATAGCAGATACTTTTAAGTATAAAATTTGTGATTATAAGTACATATTAGACTATAGCATCTTTTGCATGGAAGGGAAATAAGTGCAGATTTAATTATTTTTATGATGAGGCACCAAACATCAGCTGCAGGTGCAGTAGCTGCACTGACAACCTTGGAGTAAAATCAACCAGAATAGCTGGTCTAAGAAATAAAAAAACACCAGTTCATCAAATATGGCTACCAGTTCATATTGGCCAGTGTACTTTTCTATGCTGTGGCCTGTTGGAGAAGCAGCATCAGTTCAGGTAATGCCTGATCAAACTCACCAGGAAGGCCAGGTCCATCACAGGAATGACTGGCTATTTCAGAAAATGGCATGGTGGCCTTGGACAGCATTATGAACAATTCTGCCCCTCCCTCCAGGGGGTGCTCTCTTGAAGCACCTTTAGTCACTGGTATGCAAAGTGCTACTGACTTCCTCCCTGCTGCCATTAGGTAACACAACACTTCCTTCTGACGCACCATCCCCCCACCCCCAACCATAACACGTCAGGGCAACATTTCATTTTTAAAAGACAGCAACAGACTTTTACTATGCAAATTGTACATAAAGCGCCCTTTAACTTCATTATCTTTATTTATTTCACAAACAATATCATTTGCATCTGTAGTGTGTTTGCACATTCTCTTTGTTTTGCATTATACGTTGGCTTCTGTATATAAAGGAAGTTCCCCCGGGACCAATAAAATATTCTCTTATACTATCTTTATCTTTAGGTGAGCACTCAGCATTTGGGGTCAACCTACTAAGATTACTAAGTAAATGTATGACTCTAAAATTCCAACAGGACCATTAAGCCATATAACTGTCCCTTATGTTATAAACAAATTACAAACTATATGGTTCAGGGGTCTTCTACAAATTTAAATGAAAACTGAATGCCCTAATGCAGCAATCAGGATGACCGAAACATAAAAAGGATCAACAATAACATACAGTTAACAGCATAAACAATCAATAACAATATTATTGTTTTGAAGCAATTTTTAGAATTTTCTGTATTTCTGCATGAATGTCTCTGACCTGAACATTATCTGATCTTCATCTAAGTTATAATTATATTTTTTATTGAACAAATTGCACAATATTTTATATTGCCCTATCTCTATTAAACAAATGGAAATGAACTTCAGTGACTTCTATTACTGTACATGTTCTGAAATGGTTTCTTTAACCAATAAGCCCTTGACAGTGGTTAGGAGACATTTTGTCCTTTTCCTATACACAAAATGGTTTTAGTCCATTTATATTTTCATGATTTCTCAAGTATTAATTGATTTCTTCAGATAATGTGACTCTGACTTGACCACTCTAAAATCCATTGTTATTTTGATGTTTAGATAACAAACACCCTGACATTCTGCTGTGGAATTTCTGGATATAACTTGGAATCCATTAGTCCATCAATGACTGAACCCTTCCAACATGCTTGACAGTTGGAATGAATTTTGAGTGTTGTTGCTATGGAGTGTTTTTCTTCTCGTGATTTTTTGGAGAACAGTAGTTTTCTTTGTGGCAGCCTCTGGTAACCTTCTCTGTATAAGTGACTAGTTAAATATGACTATCTTCGTTTATTATTATAATTATAAGAGATAAAGTCACATTTTAGGAACAATTCATGCAGATATGTAGATAATTCTAAAAGGTTTTCTTTATACAGTCCATCAGTGATGTGATATCCTAGTCATATATTCCAGTAGCAGCAAACATTCTCGTTTTTTAAGATTCTTCATTTTACTTTAGAGTTAAATTATTTCTCATAATCTGGTTTTTGATAGATAGAGAAATAGACAGACAGACAGACAAACACACACACAGATAGATAGATCGATAATATCGCATTCTACAATCAACATCATACCTTTGTGCTCCCCCTATATGGCTTCAAAATAAACAAAGAAACATACACATAGTGTCCTCACTCATTTTTAATTAAACATTTTGCTCAAAGAGTTTTATCAATTTCTTCTCTTGGGTAACCTCTGAGCAGATCTTACACTAAAATTTACTGAGTCAGTGAAAGACACTCCTCGGCTGGATTGTATGTACATGTGCCCAGGTGTAAGGATTGCTCCATCTCAGACAGGCATTGTCCTGATTCCTGCTACAGTTCTGGCTCACCACCGTTCTCACAAAACACTGCAGTCTTTTGCCTCGTGCAAATAGCAAAGTCATCGCGTCGCAGAAGATCTCCCCAAATCTAACAATCCTCCATAGCAGTTTGAAAGAGACTGGATTGGAGGTCGATTACCCCCACCCACGCTCAAATCAAGGTCCCCCAATGAAACTTGTTGCTACGACAAAGTAGGTCGGTGTATAATTATGAAGTGCAATATATACACATATAGTCACATTAAGGGTAACATGGTACATGCTACCGTTGTCTAGTCCTTTTGCGTATCCATAGGGTGCAGGCGAGTTTCATGCATTCCTTAGCAATGCACACATAAAGGTAATTCACAGCGTAACCAGACTGGCGACTTCTAGAACAATCATGCTCAACGATTTTGACTCACAGACAACGACAAGGCCAAAAGGTGTAAACATACTCTTACCTGTGGCCATGATTTGGCCGTCAGAGCTGGCAGTATTCGACTGATCATTTGAGTACCTGCTCTCTAATCCGAATACTGCAGAAAACACAAGTCCACGTAGCAGCAAAATCACAGCCTGAGAAAAGTAAGTCATCGCAGAGGAAGCTTTAAAATCCTTTTCACGCCGTTGAAGAAAACGAAAACTGAGAATACCCGATGTCTTCTCAAGCAGATTTTACTCGAATGTAGAAATCATAACCGTGCCCATCGATTGATGTTTGTACAGAATTACAATTAGAAATCGATTAGAATGAATTGAATTTTGTGATTGGAACGTCGAACAGCAGTTCTTCACACAAAAAGGGAGCAGTTTAAACTGCGGTATAATTCACGATTTTAAAAACGCTAATGCATCTCCATATGAAAATATATAAATATGCTACAGTATTGTGACTAGTGTAAACATCTCGTTAAATACCTATAAAATATACGCAAGGTTAAAAACTGAACTTTATCCGTGTCATCAAAAAATGAACTTGAAAAACCGCATTTATACAACGTTTACTGTGTACCAAAAAGTGAACGCGACACGTTTTTAATCCCTTAGGCGATTCAAATGACACTTTAGATTAAACGATTTTAAATATCAGGCAAATTGTGACTTCAAGTTGAACAAACTTCCAAAACCAAAAGTGCAAAAACGTGGAATTTCCAGCCTAAACAAATAAAATAAAAAACATAAAAATACAGTTGCTTGCTGCCAAGAAACGATGTATCCAAGCCGCCTTAAAGTGCAATAATCCAATCCTTACGACTGAATCAAGACAAATTGCTTCTGTACGTCCACATACAGTAGGCAAACATCACTGATGTTTTACTATACTGAAGCAGTAAGACATATAGGTTCGCCTCTTCAAATGAAAGTACTGGATCTTCCACTGGAAATTAAAAAAATGTTAACTACCTAATTTACAGTCTGTCTTGACTAAATCCTCGGTTAACAAAACGCCAAAAATCTCTTGTCCAACGCAGTCACTCAGTTTTATCATATAAGTAAAACGTCTGGTTTTCATATGATTAAGTAACACATCTGTCTTTTTGTGTTCCGCCTTTACAGCTGAGTGCTCGACACAGGACTAGACCGGCAAGGCGGAAGTCCGTATGCAAATCGCCAGACATCAGCACCGGCAAATTTATTCGTCCGCAACCCCACATCCCAACACACCCCCATTCTACACACACACACACACACACACACACATATGTGTAGGCGGTGTATACAAGTTGTTATTGTGAACTCAATAAAGTACTGCAACCGGAGCACACTTAGGTCTTATATTTAATAACCAGAATTAGCAATAAAAAAATTCTGTTATATATATAAGTATAAGTTAAAATTGCATCTCTCGTCAGCACAACACGCGGAATCAACGCTATTTTTCTGTGGCTTCCTTGTTTTATCGCATGGGTGTTGTATGGTTTAGCCCTGTGCGTTTTTGCCTGTATGTCTTGCGTTATCATTGGCTGTACGGTCTAACATGGCGGGACGCCATTGGTTGCCTCTCATGCATTGTTGAGAATCACTAATGAAATTAGTCAAATGCGGTAATTTTTTAAAGCTATGAAATACGTGTTTGGTATGTGTAAAAAGCAAACTGTTTAATCTTTGAAGGATATGCAAAATTGCTCCTAATGTATTTTTTAAGAAAATCTCGTTCTCCACATGCCCCTGATCGTCATTGTCAAGTTGAGAAACAGCAACTGAATCTTACTTGCTTAATCATATTTATTCAGATATTTCAGTTTAATATTTAAGCATTTCTTGAAATGACCTATATATATATGCTGGACAACATTATATTTTGTACATAAAAAGATAATGTGCTTTAGTGAAATAGGAATAGGACAGTTCCTGGTACAATAAATCACTCGGTGTGAGGAATGATATATTTATCTTTATAGTACTGATGGTTTGGCTGTAGGGTGTGCAGTAGGGGTATGGACACTGGCAGTTTCAGGGGCCCCAGCACTTTTCAAAAGGCCCTTGAATACATACAGGTTACATAAAGTAACATTGGGTGGGTGGCGTGCAAGGTGAAGTTTTCACAGGAGGCCCAGATTTTTTAGTAAATGGTTGTAGGTAAGGATAGGAAGCAAAGTGCCAGTAGGGTAAGCAAGGCAGGCGTGATAGTCTTGGTAAACAAGTGGTATATGTGATACAAAATGTTGCTCCAGAGAGGCCAGGGTGAAGGAGAGAGAGAGAGAAGCAGGCAGATGAGAGGGAAAAAATACATACAAGCAGCATAATTTGATATGAGTGGGGGGGGGGGATACCCCCTGACCTGAGGGCGACCTCACTCTCATTTCCACGGTGAGTTTCAGTCTTTGATTATG
>JAODKC010000449.1:0-12000 GCA_026777985.1 Mormyrops attenuatus
GTTTCACAAATTTCCTTGAAAAATAACATACTGGATGATCAATCCCTTGGTGGTCCTCCTGCAGGAGGACCGCACCGACACCCACACCACTAGTGTCCACCTCTATCTTAAAGGGCCTAGAGAAGTCCGGGGCCGCCAACACAGGGGCACTGCTAAGTAATGCTTTCACCGCATCGAAAGCGGCCTGACAGGTGGGGGACCACACGAATGTCGCACCCTTGCGCAGCAATTGGGTGAGGGGGGCGACGACGTCCGAGAAGTTTCGGCAGAAACAACGGTAGTAGCCAGCCATCCCCAGGAACCGCTTCAACTCCCGTGGTGTCTGCGGAACGGGGACCGATCCAATATCTTGGACCTTTACGTCCAGAGGCTTAACCTGACCGTTACCAACTCGCTTCCCCAGATAACTAACCGTACCTTTCCCAAACTCACACTTCTCTAGGTTAAGTACCAACGAAGCCCTTTGCAGCCGAATAAACACCTGTTCAAGCGAGGCCACATGCTGTTCCCACGAGTCCGAATAAATGACCACGTCATCGAGGTAAGCTTCACAGGTAGGGACGTCACCAAGCACCTTATTCATCAGCCTCTGAAAGGTAGCAGGGGCATTACGAAGACCAAAAGCCATAACCGTATACTGGAGGAAAACATCGGGGGTAGCAAACGCAGAAATTTCAGAAGCATGAGGGGTTAGGGGAACCTGCCAATAGCCTTTCAGCAAATCGAGTTTGGTGACGAAAGCCTCTGGACGTAAAGGTCCAAGCCATTGGGTCGGTCCCCATTGCGCAGACACCGCGGGAGTTAAAGCGGTTCCTGGGCATGGCTGGCTACTACCGTTGTTTCTGTCGAAACTTTTCGGACGTCGTCGCCCCCCTCACCCAATTGCTTCGCAAGGGTGCGACATTCGTGTGGTCCCCCACCTGTCAGGCCGCTTTCGATGCGGTGAAAGCATTACTTAGCAAGGTGCTTAATGTGATCATCAAAAGTGAGAAATGAATCCAGTTTCACACCAAGATTGGTGACTGATGAGGAGACGGGAATATTGGGCGTTTTTCCACCGCACCAGGTACCGTACTTTCGGTACTTCCATAAAGTGCCAAAAGTATGGTAATTCTTTTGTGTCCGTTTTCCACTGGCATAAAAAAAGGTACCGGCGCCAAATGACATCATCAGTGACCGCCCCTGACTGACATCGTCACAAAGCGCAGCTTAAATCATACTTAAAAAAAGAAACAGCCCAAAATTAAAACTAACAGTTTAGGCTGGAAAATATGGTTTATTGTTATGTCATGTTATGTCAGCTTATATCACAGTATGAGATTCAGTAATATCCAAATTGCATGAATGCTGCCATCATTTACGTTTATGTAGGTACACTTACTTTGGCTAAGCCGATCAAAGCAGTAAGAATTAGCTTACTGCTAATTCAGTCTTTTGAAAGCAAACAAAAGATTTAATTATGTTTTTTGATTTTCAAGTGGCATTGTTCGGTGTTTCGCGTGTGCACCATTTCTTCCAAGCGGATTGGTATTACGGTGTTCCGGGAAATACAGTTTCCCTATGTTTCCCCTGTCTATCAGGAAATAATTATTCCCGTAATATTAAAGTGAAGAGGTATGTGAAATGTCTGAAAATCACTCAGGTACATTATTACATGTAAATACAGTATTGTTATTAGTACCAAGGCCCAGAGTTGCTGTATACCTGTTTTTACAGGGGGGAACCAAATATCCTGGATGTCAGGAAATAATGTTTCCCCTAATATTTAGGCAAAGATGTATGTGAGATGTCTGAAAATCACTCAGGTACATTATTACATGTGAATACAGTAGATCGTCACGCATAATATAGTCTTACAAGCAATACTACCGTTTTCATCAAGAAATATTTCTATCCAGCGAATTAAATAATTTCATTTAGTATCTGTAAAAACAAAAAACATCGAAAAGGCATGTGATGTTTTAAAATATATGGCTTGTTTACCTCAAGAGCTTCGTAGAAAGACATTAAAACAACAGCGAAACCGTCTACAAATTAATGCGCGAGAGGGGAAACATAGGGAAACTGAATTGACCGGAACGGCAAAACTTTTTTATTTTGAGTCGTGCCATCCAAATCCCCCTGGATCTGTTCATCCGACCATATGGCGATTGAAGCCTGTGTTTGTCCATCCTTCCATTTTACTTTTGGCGGTTGTATTTTGTGTTTCATCGGCAGGCTATTTGCATAACCAATCAACAGCAAATACGTTTGCAAGTCCTACCCCAAAGTACCGAAGTACCAAAGAAGTACCCTAGCTGGTTTGGCACGTTCAGTACTGGAACTTTCGGTACTGGTACTCAACTGGAAGTCAATGGAAAAACGAAAGTACCGTACCGAAAGTACCGTACTTTGTGCGTTGGAAAAGTGCCCATTGTGACCAGAGAAAGCAATGCTGTTTATGGATGATGCCTGAATTTGATGGGGTGTTCCTACTAGGATTGCCTCGGTCTTGGAGCTGTTCAGCTGAAGGTAGTTTTGTTCCATCCACACCTTTATCTCCTCCAGACAGTTGGTATGTGCAGATGGAAAAGATGATGGTGGCAGTGATGATGATGATGAAGATGGAGCCACTTTGTAGTTTTCACATATAACTGTATATGTGCTTAGCAGTGGAATGAAATTCCATGGCGACTGATGGTCCAACCAAGGGGAAGTATATAGCTAATGAAGAGGATGGGGCCAAGGACTGACCCCTGGGGAACCCCACAGGTGACTTTATGGGACTGAGACGTTGTATTATCCCAAGATATGTGCTCAATTCTGACTGTGAGGTACGACTGAAACCAGTTGAGGACAGTGGAGGTTATTGTACTTCAGATGTTCCTGAAGGTGAGCAGCAACTACTTTTTCCAAAACTTTGGAAAGGACTGGGAGATTTGAGATGAGCCTGTAATTAGCCAAGACTTCTGGGTCAAGAGATGGTTTTTTGAGATATGGTCTAACTACAGCCATCTTTAAAGCAGGTGGAACAGTGCCAGTTTGGAGTGAGAGGTTTATTACGAAGGTGATGAGGGGGCTTATGGCTGGAATATTTCCTTTCACCAGTACTGTAGGAAAGGGGTCCAGGGTACAGGTTGATATTTTCAACTTGTTGCGGCAAAACTTTGGGAAAACAGTTGAGTGGTTGAATAATCTCAAATATTGCA
Organism: Mormyrops attenuatus; assembly: GCA_026777985.1. Taxonomy (NCBI): domain Eukaryota; kingdom Metazoa; phylum Chordata; class Actinopteri; order Osteoglossiformes; family Mormyridae; genus Mormyrops; species Mormyrops attenuatus. The sequence goes on from JAODKC010000449.1 coordinate 3,189, forward strand.
TGAGGTGTTCGGTCAGGTTGAGTAATGGTACAGGAGAGAGAGGAACGAATTGATGCTATTTTAGTTTTGAAGAAGACCATGAAGTTATTACAGTGCTCCTCAGTAGCTTCCATGAGCGGGGGTGATTGTGGTTTGAGTAGATAGTTTATAGTTGAGAACAGCTGTTTGGAATTTCCTGGACTGTCTCTGATGATGTTGGAATAGAATTTTGACCTTGCCTTTCTAAGGGACTTTGAGTAAGCCTTTTGGTGTTCTTGATAGGCTAGCTGGTGGACAGTAAGACCAGAGGCTTTGTAACACCGCTCTAGCACATGCCCTGCTGTCTTCATTGTCCATAGTTCCTTTGTATACCAGGATGCTGAACGGGAGAAGGTCACTGTTCTAGTTTTAACAGGGGCATGTATGTCCAGAAGACTGCTCATAGTGTTATTATAATAGTCCATTCCATCATTGACTGATAAGAAATTTCTATGAAGATGATGTTGAAGGTCGGCAGTCTGAGTTGCTGGGATGATGTTTTTTTATGTTTCTGAAACAGATTTGACGCTTGGGCTTGATGAGAGGGGATGGTAATAGCAGCTCCATGGAAATGGCCTTGTGGTCTGACACCCCCAGACCATATACCTGCAGATTGCTAAGAGGGGCAAAGTCGGTAATAACCAGGTCAAGAGTGTGGGCAATAGTGTGGGTGGAAACGTCAACAAGTTGCCTAAGATTAAAACAGTCCAAAAGTTGGAGAAATTCAGCTGCAAGAATGCAAGAGGGGGTGTTCACATGAATGCTCATGTCTCCAAGGATTATAATATTGGCAGACGATGTACAACATGTTGAAAGAAGGTTGGACATTTCAGGTATGAAGGATGGGTTTGGTTTGGGTGGTTGGTAAATAAGAAGAAATATCGTGAAGAAAGGAGGCTTACATTTAAATTCCAAACATTCAAATGAAGACAGTTCAGGTAATGGGAGTTGGGACAAGCTCAGTTCATTATGGTAGAAGACTGACAGGCTACCACCACGACCTGTGCTACGGGCTTTCTGAAGGTAGCAATACCCAGGAGGACTGGTCTCATTTAAAACAGAAAACACATCTGGTTTTTGCCAGGTTTCTGTAATGCACATCAAGTCCAAACGTTTGTCAGAAATGTGGTCGTTAATAAGGTAAGATTTGTTTGTGAGTGATTCACAGTTTCACAGTTTATTGGTAGATGGAATGTGTAGGTGCCAGATGTCTGTTTTTTACACTGGAGTTTAAATTAAGTTTATATTTGATATTTCATATACGTTCATGATTCACACAATTCATAATTTAGAATTTATAATGTACATGGTTAAAACTTGGATTTAGTGTCATTGCAATGATAAAAATAGGTACTGCCACATTAAGCACGTAGGGCAAGGGCGTTGAGCATATAGTGCTTTGGAGGGATACGAGCGGAGTCAGTTTTCTGACTGTGTCATCGTCGTGTCCTGTCAGTTTATAGTCAGTATTTATTTAGACTTTTTTGACTTGTATATATATGGAATTAATTTTTTGTTCGTTGAAATAAAAGTGCAAACGTAAGTCAAAGGGAAGATTTATTTTTTAGATCCTGGAACACACGTCAGTTACAAGACTCCTCTTCTTTTTGAAATTAGTTTCGGAAGTACCCCACCTCTTTAGTGAGAAAACCATTCTGCTTCATGTGGAAAATGAATATTGGAAAGGACACGAGGCTCATGGAAAAGGTGGACTGCTTGGATAACCTTAGCACGGAACAAAAAGTTAGCCGTGCACAGTGGATGGAAGGTAACTAGCCACATGTGGATGAAAGAAAGTTTTGGTAAGCTGCAATTTACTTTGCTATTTTTGGAAGTTTGATAAGATAAGATAAGATAATCCTTTATTAGTCCCACAAGTGAGAAATTTGCATTACGGCGGAAAGTGCACAGCACAAGAAGAGCAGCAAAAATTAAAAACAATAGGATAAAGACTATAAATGTGCAAGTGGAAATGTATAAATATAAATATATGTACAACACTGTGAAATTGCACTCAAGAAATATTGCATATAGGGAAGACATAAGAAAAACACTCTGGTGAATTGGGTGTGTGTGTTTTGTTAGGCTATGTGTGTGTGGTCTTCAGCAAGGACTTTGTTATAGAGTCTGACAGCAGATAGAAGGAAAGATCTCCTGAATCTCTCCTTCCCACATCGTGGATGCAGAAGCCTGCCACTAAAGGAGCTGCTCAGTGCTGTCAGAGTCTCCTGCATGGGGTGGTAGATGTTATCCAACAGGGATGACAGCTTAGCCACCATTCTCCTGTCTCTCACAACCTCCACCAGCTCCAGAGGGCATCCTAGAACAGAGCTGGCCCTCCTGATGAGCCTGTTTAGTCTCTTCCTGTCCCTAGCAGAGATGCTGCTGCCCCAGTAGACCACACCATAAAAGATGGTTGATGCCACTACAGTGTCAAAAAAGGTCCTCAGGAGCAGACCCTGCACTCCAAAAGACCTAAGCCTCCACAGCAGGTGCAGCCTGCTCTGACCTTTTTTGTAAAGTGCATTTGTGTTATGAGTCCAGTCTAGTTTATTGTTCAGGTGAACACCAAGGTACCTGTAGAAATCCCGGGTCAATTCTCTGTACTCCTTGTCGTCCTCATCAGTGATGAGGCCGACTATTGCCGAGTCATCAGAGAACTTTTGCAAGAAGCAGTTTGTGGAGTTGTATGAGAACTCTGCAGTGTAGATGGTGAAGAGGAACAGCGCCAGAACCATTCCCTGCGGGGCCCCCGTACTACAGACGACCCTGTCTGACACACAGCCCTGAGTTCTCACATAATGCGGTCGGTTAGTGAGGTAGTCCTGGATCCTTGTGGAGAGGTGATGATCCACTCCAGTGTACTCCAGCTTGTCCCACAGGATTGTGGGGAGGATGGTGTTGAAGGCACTGGAGAAATCAAAGAACATGATTCTCACAGTGCTCCCAGTGGTCTCCAGGTGAGAGAGGGAACGAAGTAGGAGGTGGATGACAGCATCATCTACCCCAATGCCAGGCTAATAGGCAAACTGAAGAGGGTCTAGTGATGAGCTCACCAGAGGCCGAAGCTGCGCAAGGACCAGCCGCTCCAGGGTCTTCATTAGGTGTGATGTCAGGGCCACTGGCCTGAAGCTGTTGAAGTGCTTTGGATGTGGAGTCTTCAGCACTGGTACCACACAAGAGGTTTTCCAGAGCTGTGGTACTCTCCCCAACTTCAGGCTCAGGTTAAAGATGTGCACCATAACCCCACACAGTTGATCCGCACAGAGTTTGCCATAATAGACAGAGTTACTGGACAATTAGCTTGTGGAAAAAGAGAATCAAAAATGACAGAGAAGGCTATTGAGGAAAGGCTACACAGCTTAATTCAATCTAGAAAGGCTAAGCTAGGCCAACTAATTAGCCAAGCTAATCAGATTGAAAGATTAATGGAGGACGATGTTAACGTGAACACAGTGAAACAGAAATTGCATTTGGACTATCAAGACTCCTTTGGAGAACTGCGTAAGATAAATGATAGCTTAGAACAATTAATGAATGTGGAAGAATTTCAGAAGGACCAAAGTTCTTGGTATGAGCCAAACGCAAGTCGTATGCGTAGATTTGTTGAACACGTGGACTTGTGGATAAAAGCGGCTGAGGAACGCTTGGCAAGGCACTGTGCCGCAGACCTCGATCCGTTTGACAGCGTATCTGCTGTGTCTGCATTAAGTAGTAAGAGCAGAGAGCGTGGGTCAGTCACTGGGAGCAAAGTGTCCAATGCTTCCTCAGTGCACCTGAAAGCAGAAATGGAGAGAGCTACGTTGCTTGCACAGGCAGCAGCTCTCAAACAAAAACAAGCTCTTGAGCGTCAGGAAGCTGAATTGAAATCAAAAAGAGAAGAATTTGACTTACAAACTGCTATGGCTATATCTGATGCAAAATTAAGAGTTATAGAAAATTTCGAAAGTGAGTGTTCATCACAAGTGGGTCTTGCACATGTAATGACAATGGAGTCTGAATATATTCTACTACCTGTAAGATGAAATCCAGTTACCAATACAAAAAATGAACATGGTGAATATGTGCCTCTTCAATCTCAGCCTATTTGCACACAACAGTCGAATTTCATAGCAGATGATCATGCAGTTGAAACACTTTGCAGTGTTATGACTCGTCAGAATACAATAACAGAGTTGATGGTGAAACAACAGAAAATGATGACGTTGTCACCTTTAGACACTCCTACATTCAGTGGTGATCCTCTTGATTACAATACATTTGTAAGAGCCTTTGAGCATGGTGTAGAATCACGCACTGAAGACCCTAAGGATCATCTCTACTTTTTAGAGCAGTTCACTAGCGGACAGCCTAAGGAGCTGATAAAGAGCTGACTCCATATGCAGCCGGATGAAGGCTATCACAAAGCCAGTCAGTTATTTAAGGAGCATTTGGTGGAGTTTATTAATAAACAGGCCAAAATTGTACTTCATCCAGTTTTCGGTGGCATAAGGGATGTCACAACTGCTAAAACGTCTACAACTAAACAAAGCAATAATAATGAACAGAAAAAATGCATAATCAGGAAGTCATTCACTACAAGTGCTATACAGTTGTACAATCAGGAGACTGACACAAAGTCAAAGGAAAACACAAATTCTGTGAAGACAACAACACAGACGTGTCTCTTTTGTGATGGTGACCATCCCATAGACTTGTGTGGTAAGCTTAAAGGCAAGACGCACGACGGAAAGTTCTTAAAAAAAAAAAGGACATTGTTTTGGCTGCTTGAAGCAAGGTCATGAGCAAATTCTGCAAAGGAAAGGTCAGCTGTCAGGTGTGTTCTCTAACACATCCTACTCTGCTACATATTAAGAAACGGAACACAGCTGCTGAAACCAAGAAGAAGACTAAGAGCTGCGAAACTCAAACAATCTTCAGTGCCTTCATTGCTGCAGGGTTTGAGAGTTGTGAGCTGACTGGGGCCAGGGAAGATGACTGCACACTTGCAGTTGTTCCTGTTCAGGTCAAAGCCAAGAGGGGAAGAGCAGTGGTGCAGACTTCCGCCTTCCTGGAACCTCAGCCATGTACAGAGGCATTGATGAAAGAATTGAAGCTCACTGGTAGAAAGACCTACATACTACTGAGAACCCTGAATGAAGAGAAACCTGTCCATACTTACATGGTGTCAGACTTGGAGGTCAGTAGTTTGTCCGGTGAGGAATACATTGATCTTCCAGATGTCTTCACGCAAAGGTCAATACCTGTAGGAAAGGAAAACATACCACAACAAAAGGATCTTGAAAGGTGGACCTACCTTAAAGGCATAAACTTACCTGAAATCAAAGCCAACATTGGATTGCTTATTGGAGCAAATGTAAAGTAAGAACGGAACTGGGAAAGAAAGCCTTCAGGTTTTCAGCACCTGATGCATGGAACACACTTCAAGCTGAACTTCGTCTGGACATCTTAATACCCCCGAAGGAATTTAAAATTCTGGTAAAAACTCTGGAGATTAGGTTGTCTGTATGCAAATGTATGATTTGAGTATGTTTTTATGTAATATTATGTAAGACTCTGCACTGACATTGTGTAGCTGCTACCTTGGCCAGGTCTCTCTTGCAAATGAGATCTGTGATCTCAATGGGACTAACCTGGTTAAATAAAGGTTAAATAAAATAAATAATATACCCAAAGCTATGGAGCCGTGGGAGGTGGTGAGCAGTGTTAGTAATGGGCCATACGCTGTACGAACCAAGCTAGGCTGGACCGGGAATGGACCTTGGAGGGAGACCTGCCGTCATGCAGACAAGAGAAAGCTAATGAAGAGAACAGCAAACTGCATATCAGTGAGCAGTTTAGAGAACCTGTGGCTACAACAGTTCAAGGTGGATTTTCCAGAACGTGGAAGGCATGACGAAGTGGAAATGTCTAGAGAGGACCATCAGTTCATGGACGTGGTCATGGAATCTGCTGAACTGATTGACGGTCACTACTCCTTATGTCTACCCCTCAAAAACAGATTGGTCAACATGCCAAATAATCGCCCAATTGCTGAGCAACAAGCACACAACTTAAAGTGGGAATTTCTCAGGAATGACTGCTTTAGACATGAGTATACAGACTTTAAGGACGACCTGATTAAAAGGGGCTATGCAGTGAAATTGTCCAATGACAAACTGACAGCCAAAGAAGGGAATGTGTGGTATATACTGCACCACGCTGTATACCACCCTGTCAAGTAACAATATGAGTCATGTTCGACTGTGCGGCATCCTATCAGGGCACATCCCTGAACGATCAACTTCTTCAGGGTCCAAACTTGACAAGCAGTCTGACTGGAGTAGTGATCTGATTCAGACAAGAACCTGTTGTGATCATGGCTGACGTGGAAGCAATGTTCCACCAGGTAAAGATGCATGAAGAAGACTCTGACTTACTCAGGTTTCTCTGGCGGATGGGTGGTGACTGCAGTCGAGCTTTGACTGAGCACAAGATGACTGTGCATTTGTTTGGAGCCACATCCTCACCCAGTTGCGTCAGTTTCACCTTGAGGAGGTGTGCTGAAGATCACAGTGGGCAGTTCAGAGCTGAAGTGGTTCAGACAGTTTGACAGAACTTTGATGTTGATGACTGTCGCAAGTCTTTTGCTACAGAAGAGGCAGCCATATTAATGTGTCAGGATCTTATGCAAATCTGTGCTAATGGAGGCTTCTGTCTCAACAAATGGGTGAGCAACTGACGTAAAGCGCTCGACTCGATCCCGAAGTCTGAACTGGCTACAGAAATGAAAACCTTAGATCTGGATCATGATGAACTTCCTCTGGAGAGGGCCCTTGGTCTCACCTGGTGTGTTGAGTCAGACATGTTCAAATTCAAGATCACCATTAGAGATCGCCCATTCACAAGAAGAGGTCTTCTTTCAGTCATTGGATCAGTCTATGACCCATTAGGCATCTTGTCACTTGTAGTATTGCCAGCAAAGACTATTCTGCAAGAATTGTGCAGATTGAAGATTGGATGGGACGACGACGACTTACCTGAGCATGTGAAGAAGTGGTGGTTTGACTGGCCAGCCAGTCTTCCTGCTTTGGAACACTTCTCAGTTGCAAGATGTCTCAAGCCTGAAGAATTTGGAAGTTGCTTATTCGTGCAATTACCTCACTTTGTGGACACGAGTGAGGACGCTTATGGTTCAGTCAGCTACCTTCTCCTGACCGCTGCTACCGTTGCCATTAAGATGGATGGCGTCCTGAGAAGAGAGCTACAATTGAATCTTGCAGAATCAATTTTTTGGACTGACAGTACGGTGGTACTCCGGTATCTCCAGAACGAGACCACATATTTCCACACATTCATGGCAAACAGAGTTTCAGCTATACTGAGGGGCTCTGATGTGGACCAGTGGAGACATGTCAGCACGGACAAGAATCCAGCTGACTGCGCCTCAAGAGGGCAAAGAGTGGATGAATTTATGAAGAACACTACTTGGGTATCTGGACCTAAGTTTCTCCACAGTCCTGTAGAGTGTTAGCCCAGCACTCCTTTGAGCCACATGGAAATCACTTCAGATGATCCTGAGATCAAAGGGGTCACAGTAAATCGAATAGAAGTGGAAGAAAACATTACTCCATTCAAGAGACTGATCAACTACTTCTCATCATGGACTAAGTTAAAAAGAACTGTGGCATGGTTCCGGAAGCTTAAAGCCTTATTATGGAGTCTCTGTCAAAAAAGCAAAGAGCTGTGTGCGGCCAATATGGAGAACAGCTTAGATCGTGGTCAATATCTGATCCAAAGTCGGATTGACAGTTTCAAGGTGAGCTTTAGGCATACACAACTTGCAGTGTAAGAACTGGATCAAGCAGAACTTGACATAATCAATTTCTGTCAAAGGGAGAAATTCTCAGAAGAAATTTCAGCTTTTCATAAGGGGCAGAGTAGGAAACGCAGTAGTCATTTGTACAAGCTGAACCCTGTACTTCAGGATGATCTGTTGCGAGTTGGTGGGAGACTGAGTTGGGCAGCTATGCCAGAAAATAGCAAGCAGCCTATCATCTTGTCCAGAGACTTTCACATTGCCGATTTAATCCTCTAACAGATACATAAGAACATAAGAAATTTACAAACGAGAGGAGGCCATTCGGCCCATCAAGCTCGTTTGGGGAGAACCTAACTAATAGCTCAGATTTGTTAAAATCTTATCTGTATTGCATAAAGAGACTGGGCACGGAGGGCGCAAGCACATGCTCTCTGGATTGCGCCAGAGGTTTTGGATTCCGAGCGCTAATGCGGCCATCAGAAAGGTCATTGCAAAGAGTGTGACATGTCGCCGCTTGCATGGAAAGGTTGGAAAACAACTGATGGCTGATCTTTCACAAGAGCGAGTGATGCCGGATGATCCACCCTTTACTCGAGTGGGTGTAGATTATTTTGGACCATTCAAGGTGAGGCGTGGAAGAACTCTCTTGAAAAGATACGGAGTCAAATTCACTTGTTTAGCCGTTCGTGTACATCGAGCTGGCCTCCTCATTAGACACAGATTCTTGCATAAATGTAATCTGGCACTTCATAGCACGGAGAGGACAAGTGAAGGAGATTCGTTCGGATAACGGGATGAATTTTGATGCTGCCAATCGCGAGCTGAAGGCAACCATTGCTGACTGGAACACCTCAGAGTTCCAGCATCTGTTCCATCAGCACGGAATTAGGTAGACATTCAACCCTCCCGCTGCTTTGCATCACGGTGGAGCGTGGGAGAGGTTGATAAGATCAATCAGAAAGGTGTTGAATTCCACTGCAAAAGAGCAAATTC